>VXBT01002176.1:140576-248076 GCA_013400235.1 Oriolus oriolus | reverse complement strand
CACAGGTTAAAGGGACAAGACTCCACTTTGGGGGACTAAGGATGCCCCATTTGTGCCTAAAGCTCTTGTACATTCCTAAGGAACTCTTTGGCCGGTTGGTCAGTAATTCATAAAAGACTTGCAATTCTAGGTTTACTCAAATGTTCTAAATAGGAAAAGGGCACAGCTGTATCTTTGTCTGAAGGGAAGTTTAACTGCTTCAATAACGGTATTGGTGTTTGCAGGCCCCAGATCCTTTAACCTCTTATAATAATTGTGCTCCTACTTATTGTCATCTTTAAACTGTATTTCAATTTAAAGCCTCTATTGAAAACACATTTTTCAGCAAACCGCTGTAGTATATGCATAAAATTAAGGCAATTAATGAAAAGACTCTCAAGAGTGATATCTTTAAAAAGTCTGTTGGTTTACATATTTCTACTACACTTTGAAAATTATGATTGTTTAAAATTAATAATATAATTGTCAGCACATTCTCCTTCTTGAAAACAGAATTCATCTGGTACAGGAAAATTGATGTTTTGCTTGGGGCTTTGCCCTTTAACTAATGTAAATTAGAGAAATTGATTAACACAATACAAAAAAGTTATACCTTCCCCTGTAATACCTTTTTGATAGCTGTGGCTTGATAAATTAGTATATTGTGTGGTTTTAAATGAATATGATTTATTGCTGTTGTCTACCATATGAAGAAACACAAAAAAATTGTTTTCAGGATCATTGACTTGAACATATCAATGGCACTGTTGGACAATTCTTGCTGAGTGTTAAGATGATTTATGTAACAGACCGAAGGTTTCCACAGTAATGCATTATAGTCTCAAGCTATCAAGCCTTGTTCATGCAGAGACAAAAGCCGCTGAAAAACACTTGCTTGTGAAGGTTCTCCATTTAGAAATTAGAGATAAGGCTGATCCTATTAAAACTCCTGGAAATATCCACTGTCAAATATATTATCCTAACTTTCAAATGTGTATAAGGTACGTGGCTGTTTTTCCGCTTCTGATGAGCTCATTGTTTTTACATTACTCTCGATTCATAAGTATTTCAGTTGTGTAACAATGTGTTCAATAATAGAAGAGGAGACAGCCTGAAGCATCTATCTTTTAAAAACTGGCATCTTTCCACAGTTCAGATGCAGAAGCTTTGGTGCAAATGAAAAATTAAGACACGCTCTACATAGTTGGCAGAACCATTCATATCATTTAAATTAAATATCTATAGGCAAATTCCCAATTTTTAAGGAACTGTTGCTAATACGAGATTCTGTTGAGTAAATGCATGGTGACTGATGCAACCGCTGAGCACACGAATCAGACTTACTTAGTGCACATTATCATCTGTGCTGTCATATAGGAACAGTTCTGCACTTTCCAGAGCGGTTTACATTGGACATTTCAAAGCTTGCTGCCCCTTGTGGTCAGTCTGTTTGAGCCATCTCCTTTGATTTGCCCTCTCTGATCACTTTTTAAAGTTCTATTAAAATTATTTTAAAACATCAGTAAGTTTTGCTGGATAATAGGCAGTTATCACTGTAGAGTACTTAAGGAAAGGGGCTGTATTTGTATTTCCTGCCAGCATTTCCCTTATTCCTCTGATGAGTAACCTCAAAACTAAATACTAGAATTTTTTTGTGTTTCTGTTATCAGCACAGCGGGATGCATAGCCCTAATCTGAGTTATGTGTTGCCAAAGTAAAGAACTGTCTTCTGACATACACTTCTTCTCCATATCCCAGTTTTGCCCCTCCTTCCATAGCTCATTGCTGGATTTGGCCAGGCTGAGTGGCTTAAAAGGTAAATTGAATGGGACCAATGGGGTCTTGTTCAGAACCAAAACCTTGGGTTTGGGCTGGACAGTGAATCAGGGTTAAGTGTTCGTATAATTTTATTCTGGCAAGCTTTTCTCATAAAATTATACGCCAAGGTAGCATATAGATAATGAAGTCTCTTTATCTCAGAGTGGGCATCTCAATCATCTGTTTTATAAAGTTTCCATCATTTTAAGGAGAAATGTCACAAATATTTAGCCAGAAACATAGAGTATTGTCCTTTAGATTTGGGAAGACATTCTTAATTCAAAAATCTTTCATAACTTTGTGTCTATAGATAGTTCAAATTTAAGGATAATCTGTTCTGAGGTTCCCACTGTGTAGATTCCATCTCACCTAGAACCAAATCTGTTTATAATAAACACAGGTGTAATGAAAATGCTCTTTATAATAAGGAGAAATTTAAGCCTATGTCTGTTCAGTGCTGCGCAGTTGGTTTAATGGCGTTCATTTGCAGTGGGCTTTCTCTATGGAGCATAATAAAGGCCTAGGAAGTTCCCCTAAACTGAAGAGCTGATTAGCACCTGATCTACTCCTATAGTCAAGAGATGAAAGTGAAACCACTGGCAAAGTTCATAGTAGTTCTGTGGTACTAAAAATAAAACATTTCTGCTACCTGGTTTTTTTTTTTTTTCGGTTATTCAAAAATTAAAAGGTGAGCTTGCTAAGGTTTCTGTGACCAGTAGAATAAAAAGGAGCTATTGCATGTCCTTCTGAATAGAGCAAGTCTTGCTGATAGGAAAACCAGCTATGAAGTAAAAACCCTTGGAGTGGAGGGAAAAGACCCTAACCTTCCCCATCCCCAAGAAAAACCTAACAGAGCTGAAGCTACAGGCCATTATTAATATTTATTTTTAATATGTATGAGCTGTACTTATGAAATGCAATTGGATACAGGGAGTACAGCCTTCACTGATGCTCTGGATGCTAGATAACTGCTTTCATTAGAAGTTCCAGATAAATGGCATATGTTGGAAGAAGTGGTGCTTTAGGAGTGATGACTGGTCTGGTAGTGGGAGCTCTTGCTGCAGGGTTAAGCTCGAGCCTGGCTTTCTGCTAAAGTTCCCTAAAATTTCCCTTTACAGAAGAAGGTAACAACACAACATTCCCGGAAAGCCCATTGCCAGCAGTGGATCAGTTGCATTAAGGGGACCCCAGATGGTTACTAAAGTAGATTTTCTAACAGCCAGGGGAGAGGTGGCAGGAAAGTAGGAGTGGGTGTTTAAAGCTCGTAGCTGCTATTCACAGGACAAGCACATGTCCCGTTCCTCACGCCTTTCCTTCAGGCACAGTTGCAACAGCCTTGTTCCTGGGATATGTTGGGTTTGCTGCAGATGTATCTAGGAATTTTAGGTTTTGATATGCCAGTGTGCCAAGTCATTACATGCATCTGAACCAAGCTCCTGGACGAGACAAAAGAGTACCGGCAAATCACTGTTGAAGCAATTTCCCCGAGGAAGTTATGTCTGTATGCTTTACATATACACAATACTGAGCATGGAAATATCAAATTGGCTGAAAATGTAAGGTGAATAGGTGCTCTACAGATGCTTTCAAATATCTGTCCATGCCATTAGCATATAGCTTGGATGCTGCCTAACTTTATTGAAATAGTACAACAGTTAATGTCTTAAGGAAAAAATTAAAATTGAGAAACATAGGAAATGCTATAATCTGATATGTTACTTGGTGTGTTATTACTGCTTTTGCTATTCTAATCCTAAATTTAAGTATAGTGGAAAATGATATTGTAGGTGATGTGGGATCAAACACACTCTTAACTCGTTCACAAGCAACAACCACAGTGTGATTTTTTTTTAAATAATTAATCAGAGAACAACCATTTATTTAAAAAGCTTAGCCCATATAATATATATAACATTATTATATACTTACACATGACACAACTTGGATTGTGGAGTTGCTAGTGCTTTATACTTCCTTCTTCATAAGTGAAGCTAATGTCCTACTGGGAGTTAAATTGGTTCCACCATTTTTGAAGTATTATTAGCTAAAGACATATTTGAAACACAAAAAATCAAAAGTAAAACCTGGTCAATCCATATGTGACTTGCAAAAAGAGGTATACAAAGAAGTGGATATGCTAAATGCCTTCAGTAGCCTATCAATATTTGATTTAGGAATATTTGCTTTTAGTAGCGAACATCAGTCTCACAGGACAGTGCGAGAGAGAAAACAGATGTTAGCGCTTTGTACCTGCAAAATCATGGGAGAGAAAACTCTTTTGAGGCCATAAGTCTTTTGGGACAGCAGAAAACACACTGTTGAACATAAATGTCATTGTTACACAGCCAGTGAATCCCTCCTGGTAGCTGTAGGCTGCATGGATCCAAGCTCACCAGGATTACAGTTACCAAATCTAAGTGTATCTGCAGTGATCGTGCTGGTCCAGGAGAGTATATGGATGCTATCCCTTCCTTCATTTCTGTTCTTTTCTGTTTTATTATTGCAGTATTAGACCTTAAACTCACTTTAGGCACCTTTCTCTTCATCATGGATTTTATATAATAGTAATTAGCAACTAGCTAATGTATGTGTTGTCCTTAATAGTTTTATTTGGTTTTGCAAAATTTATACATTGTTATTGAGTAAATGTGGCATTGTCTTTGCCATATTTAAGCCTTGTCTCCATTTAGTGAGGGTCTATTTTTACTATATTTCCCCTTGGAGATGTTTCCACTGATGACTGCATCATGGCTTCTGAAAGCGTGGGCAAATGCAGCTTACCGAGGTCAGTAGACTCACACCAGCTTCCCATTAAGGAGAAGGCAGGGGCAAAGGGAGAGCAAACAACTGTGCTGGAGGTGAGAAACACAGCTGGAATGCATGGGTAGAATCAAAGTCCTCACACATAACAGTGATGATATCACTGTCAAACCCTTTCGTCTCCGCGTTCTGTTGTTTTCCTTCTTTGGGAGTTTACTTTGGCCTTTTCAATCTAGACTTCCTGTTCTATTTCATACTAAGATTTTGGTAAAGAGATTAAAACCTTATTGGAAAAAAAAACAAAGCAGCCAAAAACATGGCAATGTGCATTAGAGGAGTTTTTTCTGTGTTCAGCAGCCCACTGAGAATATTTAATACTGTTTGGTTTTGGTCTGATTTAAGTTTATATATACATGCTCATACAGAGGAGAGTAACCTCAGGCATCAGGAGGACATTGTTACTATGATGACTAATGAAAAACCCCCTTTGTTTATAATTGGTCATTGATTCTTCCCTAGTCCTTCTGCATGAATTCATACACCGTACTGTCCTCCATTTGGAAACTCATATTGGGGAAAACATTTTCTTCCAATAGCTGCTCTTTGAAACTGTGCCCTCATATTCATCCTTTCTGGTGATACTTTTCAGGAGCAGAATGTATTTAAATCCTTGCATTTCCAGAATTAACAAAAGCAGCACTCAGAGCTGGACTGCTGTGCTGAAGCGGGGCAGGAAGGGTGGGAGTAGTCTCTGTGCTATAAATCTCCTGACTGTGGGCATGGGATGTGCAAAGACTGATCACTTTGCAAAGGAGTTGGCTGTTCTCAGAAAAGCAGAGCAGGCTTTCAGGCTGAGCCATTGCAGCTGATCTCTTTAACTCTTTATTATGCTCACCTTTTCATTTTAAGAAATACGTGCATATCCACCCTATCCTACAAATGAGCCTACCTGCTCATATAGATAAATAATAGCAATTATGCAACTTGGTGCATTACTCTGACTTTGCCTGAGGCTTTTCCTTGGATCAGATTGAGTTGGATGACTTAATGGCAGCAGACAACAAAAGACTAACAGTTGTTTGGTGGAGTTACTAATTCAGATAACTGACAAAATGTATGTGTAATTCAGTTTATAGATTAAGAAAGAAAAAAAAAATAGATTTTTTAGCCACTTCAAATGTATTTTTATAAACACAAAGTATACTCATACTAACTAGGTATTGTTTCTTTTTTTTTTTTTGTAGCAGAGTAAATGCATGGCACTCCCATAAGCATAAAAGTGGTTTCTTTCTTCACTATGTAATTCTTGGTCTGAGTAGCAGGGAGTAAAATGAACCATTTTGTGCCAATGTTAATTTTATAAATTGCATTCCCTTTTCCACAATTCCCATGAAAAAGGTATTCGGATAGATGAACACTCTTGGAAAATTTTAATAGGACCCTTGAAATCTGTTTGAGTTCACCTTCTTTAAAAAAAGATATTTCTAGTGGAAGCTGTGGAAGTATCATAGATTCTTATGCCTTAGAGGCATTTTTTTCTCTGTACATAATGGTGAGATTTCACTCATATAATATATGGGTCTTGAAAATACTCTCTTTGTTAAATTGTAAATCATGCTTAGAAGTATGTGAGTTGGGCTCTTTTTCTTTGTTTTGTATGACTTTTATTATTATTATTGACCAGTGCTCATATGATTTTCATAGCTTACAGTTTCATAGCATACATAGTTTCAAGCAACAACGTTCCGTTTGTTGTTTTTTTTCCAGTCTTTTCCTGGCCCAAGTCTCGAAAGTGAAGATTTTAACATACCTCCTATAACTCCTCCGTCACTGCCTGACCACTCCCTGGTGCACTTGAATGAGATAGAGTCTGGATACCACTCTCTGTGTCATCCCATGAACCACAATGGCCTCCTTCCATTCCACCCACAAAACATGGATCTACCTGAAATTACAGTTTCCAACATGCTTGGCCAAGATGGGACACTGCTTTCGAATTCCCTCTCTGTGGTAAGCACTTTTAGTCTTTCCCTTCTGTTCTGTTTTAAGCGCAAAATCATGGAAATACAGACCTATTTGAAATCCTTCATGAGGGCCAACACCTGCACCACTCAAATTTTGGAGTGCCCTGGCCTGACTCTGGGTGCTACGTTGCGTTCCCTGCGTCAAATCCTCTCCCCAGCGGAGGTGGTGGGGGATTTCCAGCTGAGTTCCTCAAAGCCAGGATGTTACCTTCTGCTGCCTTGGGTAGAAGTGTTCCTGCTTTACAGAGATGTAAACAATGACAAAAAGAGGCTCAAGGCTCTGACTTCTGCTAGAGCAGGGTTTGGATCCAGATGGCCGTTGTTCTGTATTTGTCTGATGAGGCTCTTTCCATTCTCATTTGCATGTGCTGAGAGATGTACAAAAATTTAATATCTCCTTTCTTGTTTACTGCACTTTTGGAAAACAGCAAATGTTATTTCTGATTCTAGGCCAAATCTTACAGCCTTTTTACAGTTCCCAGTCCTTAGCCAGCCAGAATCCAATTGAAATGACTGGACAACTTGCTTATAAAGTCTGTCAGATAGTCATTATGGTCATAATCTTGTGAAGTCTAATATTATAAATCACTTCTTTGAATGTTAAATTGCTTGCAACAACTGCAGAGCTACTTTATGTGTTACATTTTCAAGTGGGCTCTACAATTAATTAGTATACTTCTTATATAGCAGCTCCAGACAAGATTATTTCACATCGATGTACAGTTCTAACCCAAAGAGTTAAAAATTCCATGGAAGAGGATGGAGCCTGACATTGTGTGCATCCCATGACACTTAAGGCACTAGGTGGGCTAGATAGGCTGCCCAGGAGCTGCAGATCCCAACAACCAAAGATAAGAATCTGTTGTTCCTAGAGATAGTGTCTGGGCTTCTCACCAAAAGTCCTGCACTTAGGGACTGAGGCTGTTTAGGTTTCCCAGCTTGCTAGCTCCCCACCACATTATCTAAAAACCATACATCAGTCCTGGGAACCTGAGAGCTGACACAACACATGGAGATTTGGGGAGTGAAGGATCTAGGCTCAGCTCCCCATCAGCCCCTCAGACTAACAGCCCCACAGCCAGAGGCCATGGTGGCTGGAAAAGACGTAGTTTACAACAAAAACCTGCCTTGTCACATGGCTTCATTGCAACTTAATTAAAATAAAGCTACCTTGATTTTGAGGAGCTATGCATTCCCTTTGAGGATGTCCAAAAAGCAGAGGGCACAAGTCTTGGCTTCTTATGTATTGCACAGTTGTTATTGATTTACTAGGATGTTGCACACTTTGTGTTTGAGGTCAGAATCTGACCCCAGGGTTATGTTCAATAATGGGCAGCGTGGGGGAGAGGCAGATTTATATACAGAGAAATATAAATGTACTCTATGGAAAGATCCTGTATTTTCCTTGCGTGTCTACAGAGCTGGTGGCATGCATTTAAGAGCTTGAGTGAAATCTTGTGTGGGGTTCTGAGAATCAGAACTATGAAAGGACTTGAAAAAGTAAGAGAAATGCTTGACACTCTAGTCAAGATAGACAGTATTTCATTGAACTGACCTCTTTTGAGCCATGGTTATGGCTCAGAACTAGGCATTCTTTTAAACTGTGATGTCTCACATTAACCTTTTGCAACAAGCTCTGAACAAAGGGCCTTGAGAGTGCGTTGATCATCACAGTGAATAATTGCATTGAGGGCAAACACGAAAAAGCTGAATGATATAACTGGGCAATTTTGCTACTGGAACTTAGTGAAGATCAGAAGAGATGAAAATCAGACGTCAAGAAAATGCATGCTAAATTTTGACAGTAATTTCTGAGGATTTGTTCAATAAATAAAGCGTGATCCTTGAAGTGTCACATGCTAAGTCAACTGTTATCCCTAACTTGCATGCCCTTTTTGCACAAGAGGGCCTCGTACCTAGCAATAGTTTCAACTCAGGCTGGCTTGTCTGTGCAGGGGATGAAGCTACAGCTTGTGTTAGTACAACTGGTAGGATGTTAACACCTCGATTTCATATAGTTCAAACACTGTTTGGCAGTATAGCTCCTCTGATTTGAATTTGATAACTTGAGAGAAATTAACTTGAGGGAAATAATGTAACTCTTCAGTGAATTCAGTGACTTCTTCAGTGAATAGAATGACCCCATTGTTCTTTTGGCTTTGCGCCAATGATGAAAACCAGGGGATTTTGTAGAGCTGACATTCTTTACTTAGTTTTGAAGCTTTTCTTTAATCCAGAACATTCAACATTTTTTTTCAATATGACTCTTTTCTTGTGCTATTACTCATCTCCAAGTTTCCTTTTTACTATCTCATCAAACTCTGATCCATTTAACGGGTTCTTGTCTAAATCACTCCTATATTGCCTCATATAGAACATAATTTATAAGTTTCTCCAATCTATCTAAACCCTTGGTTCCATATAATTTCTAGTATATCAAGTACCGTTTAGTGTATTTGGAAACCATGTGTCTCACTTCATTTTTCAGGGCACTAATGGGTATTTTTAGAAAAAATATTCTTAGAAACTAATCTGTTGGCTGTTCTCTATCCCTAATTAATTTCACATCTTCAGCAAATTTTACTTACATTGGGACAAATTCAGCTGCATTGCAATGTGCCTCTGATTGAATTTGGTTATTTTTTTACTTTCGACATCCTTCTTTTTAGCCAGTTTTTAACCCATGCTGGTATTTTAGCAACACCTTCTTTTTTGTCTGTATTAGAACTAGTGAGTGTTTTTCAGTTTGTGTTTTTATAGCCAAAGCATTAATTAGTGCTAGCCAAATGTGGGAAAGGAATCTCAGTGAGCTCAGAAACAGTTGGAAAATAGTTCATACACTAAGTATAGTGTTTTTCTTCCATCTCAACTGGTGTTTTCAGACGAGGATTTCTGTGATTTTGGACAGATTGAAAATTGAGGATGTACCCTTCCTAAAACCCCTTCAAATCTCCTCCCATCAGGAGTCCCTGTTTCATACTGTGCAGTACACCCTCCAAGCTGCAGATGAAATCCCTTTCAGTAAGGATGGCAGGATTTTCCCCAATCTCTGTAAGAATTCTCCTCTGTGGAAGTGCTTAAACACACACAATAAGAGCCCACTACCAGCTCGGTGAATTTGTATTAGGGATCAGCTTCTCACAGACTTTTTGCACTGTGGGAATTCTTTATAAAAAATTTTACACTGCTGGGAGATGAAAATTTCTCATTGCCATTGACTGTGTCTTAAATTTGGAATTAGCCTTCTTTGAAGTTTTTTTGATTAAATGGACTTTCATATTGCACACCCACTATTTAAAAAAAAAATCAAACAACAAAACCACTGAAATTTTTCCTTCTCATTATTCGGCTGTAAGATCACGTGTTTACTTCTACATTTCTGTGTTTCTGTTTTTCTCGTTAGTTGACATACAGACATATACACATGCACATGCGTACTAATTTGTATCATGTTGTCACATACAGGTTTCTTTAGATGCTTATTATATCTGGATATCAGGGGGTCAGAAGTCTACAAAATTTGTGCAGGCTATGTCACAGTGGTATTAACACATGGTCCAGCCCCAGCATGGCAGCCCTCTAAAATCCTCCTTCAAAATGGACATGACTTCTATTCCTGCTTCTTAATTGGACCCAATTTGATATAGATAGAACTTGTTTGTTTAATGAAAATGTATTTATGGTCCTGTAAACATGTTTGCGTCTATATAATGGAATAGGTATCCCTTCCTGGTTTCCTACCAGTTGAAAACCGTGTGGGTTTGGTTCAGTCCCAGCTGGGGCTTGACCTGCCAGCCTTTCTCTGTTGGTGTGAGTTTTTCTGAGATATCCCAAAGGATATTTTCAAGGACCACAAGAGTTACCATTCTAACATTTGAAAAAAAATGCATGTTGTATGAGAATGTGTATTTATCTGTAAAAATGCTTTTGGATGTGTTCTACAAAATGAGGTTTTCTGTGTATCAATAAAATTATAGACATTCCAGCTTCTTTAGTATATCCTATAGATGATTGGTTTTTCTGCAAGAAACCAGGGTTAAAAATCACAGTGCTGTTTTTACATAGTGGGAAAAAGCCCCCAACCTATTTTTGGAACGCTTTCGTTTGTAATCTTGTGCTAATCTTTTTGAAAATGTGGCTCATGATAGTATACTATCGGAAATTGACAAGAAAGAAATAAAAGATTTCCGTTTCTTGAAATGCTTCAAATTTCTGGGTTTTAAGTTTAAAGTGGAAAAGATGTTAAAAGACAATAAAATCATGGGGTTTATTTCCCAAATGCTCTACTTGCACTGGCAACAAAAGCCGGCATAATATATATACTTAGGTTTATTGTAATTTTTAGTATTCAGTCAAGGCACACTTTGAATTCAAAGGCTACTGTACAACTGTTTTGACAACCACCACATCAGTAGGTAATGTGCAGGACACATGAAACTGAAGCAAAAATGTTTCTTTAGGTCTATTGGGAGTGCAGTACATCAAGGAATTCAGATATATTAGAGCAGCATGAATTTCTAATATGCTGCTCTTATGGAAAAGACCACTGGCATATTGAATAATGCTGCTTTCAAAGCAGAGCAGAAAATGTGATTACAGACAATTTCATTGCTGTTTTTAAAATAAATATTTTTGAAATCTTGAGGTGTTTTATTTCGTGTAATGCACAAAATATGTAACAGTGTGCTAGAGCTAAAGATCTTCTAGGTCACGGAAGAGTAGATGATGTCAGCTATAATTATTCAGATGTGGAATAATAGAAGCATTAGTTTAAAATAAAATGCATGTCGCAAAGGCCCATGTCCTTATATAAAAAAAGGCAATAAAAAGCTGCGCTTTTTTTGCACACTTAGACAGAAGAATAAAGGCAATGAATAATTATTTAACATTATGCCCCAATTCGTCAAAGCCCGAACAATTACATTATACTTTTTCATGAATTATATTTTTTAGGTATGCAACCCATGAGAGATTAATATCTTAAACAAAATGTGGCATTGTATAACAGGGAAGAAAGAAGACAGATACTTTTTTTTTCCATTTTTAATCTCAGGTAGAATGGAGCTAGTATTTCTTATTCACAGTACAGTTGCTAATAAATCCTATAAAGGAGACTGTTGTTGTTGTTGTACCTGGGATGCATTTAAGACATTTTGTTTTACTAGTTTCATACATGTCAGTTTAAATTCAGTATTCGTGACTCATGTCAAGTCTGACCTATACAGCTGATTCTTTTTCCTTGCACCTTTAATTGTTAGTGCAAACTACTGAGTCAAACAGAAATTCATTACTTCTGATGAACAATATGAATAACTTTCATAACAACAAAAAAAGATTTGTGTCTCCTAACCTAAGTGTTGAGATTTGAGTCATGTTTGGATACTTTTTTCTAGGTTGTATTGCATGCCAGTTGTAGCAGATACGTTTTGTCTCTGGTGAATACTTCACATTTGTGCCTCATTACCAGCCTCTGGTCTTCAGTTTACATCAAAATTTATTGTTATGCTACACAGACCTGCTGCTACCCCAAATTTTATTGCAATGAGTTATTGCCATCAGAACCACCAAATCATAAAGCTAAGGTCATGGAACATCTTGTGTTAAAGTTGTTTGGTTTTTTTCTCTTGTTAAGCAACTTTGCATTCTTGCAGGATATCTTTCTTTTCCCTATTAAAAAAAACCAAACAAACAACACCAAAAAAACAACACCATGTTTTCCAAGCTGTTTTGTTTTTTTTTTCACTGAAATAAGCCTTGTGTGGAAAAAGGTTACAACAGTAAACGTACGTTTTGTCAAACAGACTAACCAGCTCATGTCCGTCAGTATAACTTTATTGTCTCTAGTAGAATTATGATGATTTATTCCATCAAGGGCTCTGGGACATCATTTTTATCTTTCCTTTCTTCTGATGTCTGCTCCATTCTTTTGTCATCAGAAGGACAACAGAAAGGATATGCAGAAGTGCTGATTAAAATGTAATTTGATCAAGGTTTTATAAATACCTTGAATATTGCATATCTGCTACTAGAAAGCTCTTTACCGTGCTACAAAAAACATCTGATGTCAGAAATTACAGCCATATAAAATCAGAGTGGAAACAAAGCATGCATTTTTAGCAGTGATAAAGATATGCCTTTAGCTATAGTGTACTGTGGGAGGTGGTTGGTTCTCTGTGCCTGAGGGTTAAATTCAAATGGGGCATCTCTCAAAAAAGATGTCCTCTATCTGGGACTGGACTTACAGACCCCACACCACAGCAGGGGGACCAGAACCCTCCCATGGGTCACATTGTCCCTGGGGTGTTCTCAGCAGAAAACATCTATCCATGCATTCTTGGTAGGGGCCACATTGCTGGTATCACCTCAGCTGGTAGCACCTCTACAGTTTTTCCCTCCCGAGAGAACATCAGCAGAGTAAAAGAAAGCACTCTGTGGGTGCAGGCTATTGATGGACCTCACCTTCTTCAGGTCAACTAGGACAAGAATTCTTGTGAAAGTATTTGTGGAGCTTTTTTTCCAGGTCTTAAAGTAGTATCTGGTAAAGTTATACTTTCTGTCTCTAGGTACTAAGGACTTACCTTAAAGATAGATCAAGTAAATATTTGCACATAACTGTAGAAAAATATTTGTACACCAGTGACCAAGACTCTTTTTTAGAATAATTCCAGGTCTCATGTTTAAAATTGAAATTGAAGCTGTTGATTTACTGTCAGTTGGGAAATACAGCATCCTGCTTATTAGAGTGTGGTTGTTGAGACTCCACACATATTTCACAAACTCAGTCAGAAAAGAACTTCAGCATAGTTTCAAGAAGAAATAACAGGGTGGCATATGTTTTATTTTTGAAAGCAACCTTCTATAGAAAATGCTTTGGTGGCCTTTTTTCACAGTGCTTACCCATTGTCTGATAGGAATTTATTTGCTACATAAAACAAGTAAGAAAAAGAAATAAGTTCAGTTGTATTAATTTTTGTTTCTTAGACTTTAACCAGATAGACACAGGCTAAGACATGATGAATGTGGCGCAGAGAGAAAGACTTCAGTTGTGGGTGGTAGATTATACAACACCTCACATGTGAAGTACTCACAGGAGTGATTAATGCATAAGCAGCATCATAGCTGCAAGTGTCAAACAAAACAGATAATAGAGTATGCAAATAGAGGAAACATAACTCTCAGAAAATGTCAGAAATTCAGGGGTTTCAGCAGCAAAGATTGTTGACTTTAATCTGCTGCTTTTAACATTGCGTGTAGTTGTCGAGAACAGCACGATAATGAAATGTTTCTGAAGAACTCATGTTTCTGAAGACTCACACTTTGGCAAAAAAAAATCTTAGTGATCTTAAGTCCTGTATATGGAATAGAAGTGAAATGTCTTTCTCAAAAACTGTGAACGTGCTTCTATGAAGACAAAAAGGAAGGAGAAGCCCACAGTGCTGATAAAAAGGAGGGCTTTGTGCATCAGGTAGAGTAGCCTCTATTTCCACCTGTTTTCATCATTTAAATGCATGAATTTGCATTTCTTGAAACTCAAAAGCAGCTGAGAAGACTGCACATCCCTTGTGGATTTGTACTGCATTCACCATCTCATCCCATTTTGTTCAGTAGTGGAAAGGTGTGTGGACAAAAGCAGTCCCACTACAGAATGTTTTGTCTTAACCCAAGGTGCCATGTGCATGCTGGAAGTTCAGCTGTGTCACCTGCTACAGTGTGAATTCTCCTCCTTCAATCTTGCATATGTAGAGTCACAGATGTTTAGCAAAATTTTTTCTTCATTTTGAGGGAAAAAGCACATTCTTATCTTTCCAAGTTGAAGGAATTTAAATGGTCCAATTAATAGTCTCATGGGTTTTTTATCTGTTTTAGTGGTTTTGACAGACTTTAAGTATCATCGTTTGAGTTTACTGGTGACTTTTTACACGAGAAATGGAAGAAAAGTATTTTGAGACTTGAAGAAATAATCAGAAGTAAAAAATTATTCATTTGTTATTTTTATCTCTTTTTCATTCACAAGGCAATGAAGAAATGCTAAAAGTGTAAAGTTGTCTACCCTTCCTAGTCCTTTCAATAACATAAAGATTCATTTTGAATTGATGTTTGCCCCTCTGTTCTTCCTTCCACCTCCTCTTCGTTAATACAAGGCCTGTACTGATGCTCTGTGTAAATGCTATGTTGGGATTCCCAGTAGGCAGCATGTAAATCTGTCACCTCCACTGCTGCTGGGATGCTGTACTTCAACCACATGCATGTGGCTCAGGATCTCTGTAGCCTCACTCACACGCCCTTGAACTGCACTTTTGGCATGTTGCACATGCTGTTGCCTTTATATTTGAACACTAATGATATTAAAATGAATGTCCTGAATTCATTTTCTGTGTACATCATGGATGGATGCCATCACAAAAAGGGACTTAAGGTGTAGAGTAGCAGCAAGAAGCGTTATGGAGTGAGGAACACCTCTAAGGCGTGCTCGTGCGTATCTTTCAGCTACAAAATCCCCACAACGACTGCTTTTCATCTAAACTGAACAAAGGAATTTCAGTTTATCTTACATATTATCAGGGTGTATCCAAAATTCCCCTTTCAACCAACATGCAGGGACATGCAAGAGTCAAAGGAGACGTTATAGGTGGTGACAGGCACTCTGTGTGCCTGCCCTGACCCGGAGATTGTGCGGACTGCAGTGCTCAGGGTACCTGCACGTATACATATATACCTGGATACATATATATACATATATATGAACATTTATATATCTGTATATGTATATGTAAGCAGGTATCACACTGTCAGTCACTGAAGCCCTCTGCTGGAAAGGGGGTCTAACAGACAGGATATAGCATCTGCAACATTCCCCTTCTCCCCAGATTGTGGATCCACGTTGTTGTGAAACTGAGACTGAAACTAGAGCCAAATTATTGAAGTAGATGCAACGGATTTAATTAATGTACTGCACATGGCTGCATTATACAATTTTTTTACCAAATCCCTGAGTTATAAGTGAGGTTACAGTGCCTGACAGTAACTTTAATGATGGCTACTTTTGCTAATTGAGTTAATGAAGGAAGTAGCCTACTTGTTAAAGTGAGATGTGGCATACCTAATGGATAACAAGAGGAAACAACTCCATATCAAATCTTCAAAATTCTGCTTCCTGACAGTAATAATATTGGGCTATAGGTGCCTTCACTTCATCCTTACAAAAAATGATCTAAACTGAAAAAAACCCTTTAAAATTAGATATTCTTGTCCTTTAACCAAAAAAAATAAAAGTCCTGCTCATGGAGTATTCAAGGATCTCATCAAGGATCAGGCCCTTGATGAAAATGCAATGCCTTTTATTTGGAGATGGGACTTCCTTCTAATACATTTTAAGATTACCTTCATTCACATACAAAGAATTTCAAAGATTAACTCACTAACTAAGCTTTAGTTTCCGACACATGCCCTAATACTCAAGTGTGGGATCTCAGTTTAATAAATTTTATGACACTCCCCTTTCTTATGTAGTAGCATAAAAAGTGTTTAGTGCAATAGGCTTAGTCCTTATCTGGTTATTAAGTGCAGCTTAAGTTGCCTGACAGAAGGTATACAGTGTAAAATAACCACTGGCAAAACTTTTAAAAGTTATTTTTTGTACACAAAACAACTGACGGCATTTGAAAAATAATGCCAAGTGGCACTCTGTTCTTCTACAGCACCTTTCTTGTGTCTTGAAGTGGTTTGCAGTCACTAATTAGCTAAGAAGGTTGTTTACTCATAACAGTATGAATAGATGTTTGCAATATCAATTCCTCCTATCTGTCAAGTACTATACTGTAGAAGAGAAAAACAGTTACTTTATTAAAAAACTAGTAAAATTTAATTCACAATATACGAAGACAAATGAATCCCAAGTTGAAAAAGAAGGATCTCAAAGGAAGAAAATGACTACGTAGGGGGTCCTGTAATAACGAAAGTGTTACCAGGAGGTGATTTCATGTTTGATGCTCAGTAAAACAAATGTGGGTAGCAGTGTGGTGAAAGTCAGCTTTCAATATTAGAACTACCAGATGTCTTCACATGTAATAAAAGCAAGACTGAACTGTCATGTGCTAAACATCTAACATAAGGCTTTTGCAGTGACTGCGTATTATGGTAGCTGAGACTTTTAAGCTCTCAAGCAACCTGGAAGTGGTATAGCAACCTTATTTAAGAGCCATGAAAAAGATGCAGGGATTGCTTTGCTTGTCCTTGAAATGCAGTCAGCTCTAGGGAGAAGTGAACTATCTGTTTAACCACAGAGTGTGATGCTCCACTGCCCCAGATTCCCAGTCCAAACCCTTATGGGTCGGTTCCATAGCACATGTGTTTCTTCTCACTTGTCATCAGCTTTCGTGAATGCAGGGAGAGGAAAACTCACAACAGGGCAGTTCTCTGCCCAGGGCCTGGTGTGTGTAATTTTAATTGTGACTGGCACTGTTGCACTGACTTCATCATTTGTGGCCTCTGCTTCTGAGCCAAATTTAAGGAGCTCTGTGACTGACTGAAAGCCTCAGTGGGATTTTCAGAAATATTCTGATCTAATGTTGATCCTGTCCTACTCTAGCAGGAGCTATCCCAGAGTTTCAAAAGAAGTAGAATTAGCCCTATAACAGATGCTTTCATTTGCTCATAAATTGTGAGAATTTATATTTTACATTATACCAAATTAAAGGTGTGTCAAAAAAATAGTTTGTCAATAATGATCCACACTTATAATGCCATCATCATTCTGAAATGTTTTTCTTCGTAACATTTGGAAAATCAGTCCAAGCTGTAACAAGACTGAAGAGAAAAATCCGGATCTAATGTCCTGTTTGGAAACAATTTTTATTGTTTTGATTATCATATAATTAAAGATAATATAGGAAAGCTGTGCAACAGAAAAAACCTGACCTCTTAGATCCTGGCTCAGTGCAGCCTTAATGTTGTGTTACTTACCAAATCACAGAAATTGGTCCAGAGGGAACCATAATGTCCCTCCCGTAATGTAGTCCAAGATAGGATTCTAAAAGGTCATCTCACCGAAAGCAGGATACTCCTTAGGTTTGTCATTTCTGACAGATGTTTATCTAAATTATTTTTTAGAGAATTCATCTAGACTACTCAGGCAAGCTCTGGATAGAAGTTCTCACCCTTAAAAAATCACCATACATAACAACCAGCAGGCAGTGGATGTTAATGAAGACCATTTAATATTTTCAATTGTCTGTTATTTATTTTTAAGGTGTGCTTATATATATGTATGTATTTATATTTATTAAGTGTATATTAATCTAAGAATGTATGATAGGTAATAGGTGTTGATGGAACAGCTAGGAAATATATAATCAAGAAGATGTATATTAACTCAGACTGTTTTGGTTCATAGCTGACTGGACCATTTAAGAAACAGTAGAAAAATAATCAGCTTTTCCTAAATCTTATTAGCATATAATCATGATCCGGACTGTATTAGCCCATAAACTACACTGAGCAAAATAATTCTTCTTGAAGGTTCAGCTATAGTGTTATTTTTTGAAATTGTTTATGTGCATATTTTAAATATTATATTTATTTATCATCATCCATTACTTAGAAAGTTAGGCTGAAGGAATGGATGTTTATGATACTTAAGGAATGTCACCGCAAGTAATGGGATAAAAATAAGCAGTGGGTGAAGGTTGGGAAGAAACCTTTTAATGGCATCCGAATAGTCTGCCAGGTAGTGTTAAAGCACTGGAACATGTACATATGGGAAAATCCTGCACTGGCTGAGAGATGGGTTGGGTGATTTAATAGACCTTACTTTGAGATGTAATTTCTGTAACTGGTTGATACATACACCAGTGTTCAGATATTTGGACTCGTTTCTTGTTTGTCTGGCAAATTGTTTCTTGTGAAAGGTTATAAATTACAATAAATAGACTTTGCAGAAGATGAGCTACATGATATTCTTGGAAAGAGTTTTTCAGCTGATATCCAGACGTTAATGCCAAAGCAGAAAAACCCAATAGAGTCCTAATCCCATGGCTTTGCTTGAGTACAGTGCTAGGACGGTGCACTGCCATAAATAATATTTACATTGAATAGAGTCTTTTGTATTCTAACTGCAATTTAGTCTAGAAAAGATAAACTGTAGAAACAAATGTTATTTACTTAGAAGAATTTTTTGCCTTCTGATTTTGCAACAAAGAATTCACTGCTAGGGATGGGGGGAAGGACAGGGAAAGAAGGGAAAGCAAGCATTTGTAAAAATGTTGATGTAGTTATAATTAGATCCACTTTAGAACCAAAAGTTTTATGCAGAAACTGACAGAAGGATACACAATAATTATAGTTTGCTGACAAGCTGAATAGAGTTTCCTTTTTTTATCTTATGGTTTTAGGAAACCAAACTGTAAATAAATATGCAGTTTGACAGATTGTAATTGCAATCAGCAAGGCGTCTTTTCATTTAATCAGATAGTGTTATTAAAATGAGGTTACAATTAAACATTTTATAGTGTGACGTAGAACTCTATTAAAATTCTCCAGCAAACAGTAATTTGCATTTGATGCTTCTGCAACCAATTTCCATTTGCAGAAGCGTTATTGGTTGTGACCTTCCAGTCATTAGGTCTCAGTTTGCTGTTCTCTTCCTACTTTGATACATGATATTAAGTATTCTCTTTCTTTACCTCACTGTGAGGCTTAAAACATTAATTTTGCATTATTTTATTGTATTATTTTTTACCCTTGTTGAAACTGCGTGACACTGGCCAAAGCAGGTTTGCACCATTGGAAATGTGGAATTACCTACGCATAAATTTTCTTAACTTTAGGAATTGTAATTTTTTTATCAACTGTAAACATGTGGAAATCCGCTATTTATTCCTATAATTTTGATAAACTAAGTAGAAAAATATAAAGTCAGAAGTTGTTCAGTATTCTGCCTTTTAAGACATTTTCAGGCAGCAACTTCTCTCTGAGATCACCACCCTCTAAGAAGTAAAAAAAGAGCAAGAAGAATCATTAGGAGACACAATTTTTGGGCTGTTCTTCAGGTGCATGTAACCCCAATAATGAAACTCCACATAGAAAATGTTTGGAGCAAAGGGAATGAGTGATTTGCATTAGCAGAGAGTGAAAGTCTTTGAAAATGAGACAGCAAAGCTACTGTTCCTTTTATTTTTGGACATTTTTGGAGGAAACATCAGTGGTTTGAGAAAAGTCAACATTTTCCTCACTGGAAAATAATCAGGCAGTGGTTATAAAACATAGATTCTTGGTTCTTGTCACTAGTAGTTGACAAAGATAAAACTAAGGAGGGAAAGAGAAGAAAAAAAAGAGTAAAGTCAAGTATGCTTTCTTTTGGTGAAACATGAAGTTCTATGAATACTTGAGCAGAAGAAAAAATGGAAAAAAATAATTTGTTCTTACATACTATGTATTTATTTTAACTTTGCACTATCCTTGACTTGGAACCTCTTTATTCTATTCTTTTGCTGTTACAACTGTGTGTTGGTTTCCCCTTGTGCTGTTCAACAAGTACAATCACTGCAGAGTAGGCTGATGCACAGCCTCTGACTCCATACTGCATGCCCAACAGTTTTCCTCTCTTCATTTGTGTGCATATGTGCTTTTTCCTATGGATAATTGCCCTGAGGCATAGCTTTCAAATGGTTTGTCAGAGACAGAGGTCTTCCACCTTCATGCCATGTGGTTAAAGAATTGTATTGCCAAAACACTCAGAAATTCAGTGGTCATGTAAAAATACCACAGATTAACAAAGGAAATTTTAAATTGCACCTCAAGCACATCTGATGGGATAAGCAAAAGGTTTGACTTTGCTCTTCCTTTCCAACATCAAAACAAACAGGGCTATAAGAATTCCCTGACTGGGCCTCCCTGCATAACACAGGATTACTGCCTGTGCATCTTGAACACAAATTTGAGGTCACTGGCCTCTGCTAGACTGTAAATGATTGAGGAAAAGAACTTAAAATATTGCTTGTCACTGAGCATTTCCAGTGACAAGCCCACACATGTAAATAGGGAAGTGACATTAAAACATGCATAGAAAGAAAATGTAACCAGATTCTCTCCAAGGCTAATTGTACTTTTTTTCTAAAGGAAAGGACACATATATCTGAGTCTAATGTTCAAAACAAGGAAAAATTAATCCACATCTGGCCTGCATATAGGGGCTTTTTTAAGAGCACATCACATGGTGTATATAGGTGTGAAGGAGAAGATAACTGGGATAAGAAATGCAGGTTGAACCCAAAGAAACAGATCCCTCTTAGGGTTTTGTAGTGCTATACATCATGGCACTATCTGAGCACTCTATCTTACCTTATAATGTCTTCACTGTTTATTTGAAAAATACAGATCTAATTGTGAAAGTTTACTCATACAAGGGCCCCCTTGGCTGGTATAAGGAAGTGTTTCTCAAGAGGAGGAAAGGCCCAAAAAAGCAAGGTGGCAAATGTACATAATATTGAACATTTGCATTCAGCCGAAACTTGAGGTTTGCTATAATAATACAGAGAGAGATGCCTGTCTTTGAATGTCATGTGTTTAAAAATATGGAAGTTGCACAGGATGTATGGTTGCTTCATCGTGGTTTTTTGCATTTTCAGTTGTGTACTATATATTCACATACTATTCTGCCTTACAATCAAGCCTGTTTGATTACTTCCAATTTTTGCCATAGGATTTTGTCACTCTTGCTGAAAATTTTAAGACATTTTCCTCCAGACTCATTCTTTTTTTTTCCCTCAATTTATTTACTACCTTTAGAAGTAGAAAAGTCCAATTTCAATCATGTTAGAAATAGCTCATTTTAGACAAGTACGTGCTGCTCTGCTTACAAAACATATATGAGTGGAATATGCAATTACCACAACTCAGTTTCCTGCCACAGAAACATTTCAGCATTATAGCATTACAGAAATAGAATGACATGCATAATGAAAGATTTCAAGATTCACCCAAGGCATTTATTCTCTTCACCTTAATGTTCTCAGCAGTAGCAGAGTATCCATTAAAAGGTACGATGAATTATGGTTGCTTAGCAACCGTGGGGAGCTTGTAACAGCACCAAAGAATGAAATGGCTGGTTGATAAAATGAATTTTCTCTGAGCATTAGCCTGTTGAAACTGCCTTTTCTTGTGGAACATAAAGTGCATTTATTTGTCTCATGCATTTTTTATTAGAAAATTATTTGAGTTCCAGAGACTTGAATCGTTTTGCTACAGGAGATATTTGATTTTAATGTGTTGTACTAAAATAAGTAATAAAAGACATTTTCTTCAAAGTAAAGACACCAAGGAAACCTAGGTAGCTCCTTTTGAAGTTGGGAATAAAATCTTATATAAGGTATGTCATTATTCATTTCTAATTAAGAGTGGCATTACCTAGGACTTAAACTTCAATTTTACCTTTGAGGGAAAGTTTGAGACAGTTAGCCAATATGCAGTGACAAAAGGGAGAGGTTTGGAACTGATCTCATAGATTCATCATGAGTGAAGTAAGTTTTCCTTCCCTCTTTCCAGATGGTATGGTAGTCATGTCTCAGAGAAGGTCAGAAGTGGTTGCACATTCGTATCGAGCGTTCACTACTTATTTCTGTGCTAAAAATGTGCTCATCCTAGGCTTCCATCCAACAGTGAGGAGATGCTTCACTTTCCACTGAGAATCTCCAGGCATTCAACAGCAGAGTTGGATGAGTATTTTTGGCAAAAAAGGATTTTGTTGGAAAACGCTGGAACAGTGAAACCAGAGTTGAGGAAAGGGGGAAGTATCAGTTGCATTTAATCTTTTATTGCAAATATTTTCTGAGAATTGGGTCTGCATGGTCAGGACATGAGACAAGGGACATCAAAAGAAAGTGAGACCTGCCCATTATAAAATATCTAGAACATCCCTCTGGATATATGAGACCAAATCTTGGGCTTCTACACAGCATTATTTAGATTAAGAACTTAACTTTTTGGTTTTGTACTCTGTTAGAATGCCCAAATGATTAGTTATAATCATTTAATAGTTTAGTCTTTCTTGTGAGACCCAAGACAATGTCATAATTGCTCTTACACAATTTAGTAAAGGTCTTTCAAAGGCTTCAGACCTTATTTTACTGTTGAAAATTGTTCTACTGACTCCAGTGTGAACATTTGAGAAGTGACCATAACCCTGCTCCTCCATGGTAAATCAGTAGATCATGGCCTGTTGAGAGTGTCCTGGGCGCTGTGTGGGTCCTTGGTGCAAGCTGGAGTCACTGTTGAGTTTTCTGGCAACCCTAACCAGGTTGTGAGGGTGCAGATTGCACAGTGAGTCCGGGTGGCAGCTGAGGGGAATATCTGGGAAGCCGAGGCTATGGAGAAGACCTTCTTGTCTTAGAAGTGTATCTCAAATTCTGGACTGGAGCTAAGTAAGAAAGTAAAATCTAAAAATCAGGATGAGATGACTCATTTATGTCTTACCTACCTGTCAGAATCAGTGTGAGACAGCTTTGAAAAAATTGAAGAGTCTTGCAGCAAGCTGCCTTGTCATGGAAATTTTCGACCTGTATTTCTGTCTCCATATGGATTCTGGTGATGCTGCTGAGAGTACTGCTATCAACTGCTCTTGGGAAAGGATGGAACTATTGCCGTTAACATGATAGCAAACGTTGGCAGCCTAACAAAAAACAGATTTTAGTTATGTTGACAACATGGCAACATTTTTTTACAGAGCTTTTTTTACTGCAAATGAAATGCCCTGGGCATATGCACATAATGCACATAACTACAGGCAGTGATAACCTTTTTTGGACTAAAATATAATTCTGCTCAAGTGAAAATGAAAGGAAACTAATATTAAGCAGTAAGATCTTGCCTCTTTAAAGTACGTGCTAATAATCAAACATTAAAAGTGAAGCTCCGGTCATCTACAAAGGTGCAAATTAAAATTCCAGAGAGAGAGCTTGACTGATTTGTTTAACAAAGAGTTTAATACAGCAGAATCCCACTTGAACATAAAACTATTACACTCACAATAATCCTGTCTAGCTGTTGGGAGATCCAAATTAAAACTCTCACTGATATTTGCTTAAATCTCATAAATTGCGCAGAATTAGAGTATATTGAAGTTGTGTATTTACAGTGATCTTACTGTCTAATAGGTTTTTAACAATTTTAAATGATGACTGAAAATAAGTATTTTCCCCTCAGATGATTCAAGTAGTGTATATTTTATTCCTGTGTTCTAATTTAATACCCACTTGTTTATTAACTTACTAGTGTCGACATGACAAGGCTGCATTGAAAGCAGAATAAATGTTCCATTTAAACAGATAATTTATTTTCGTATTAGTATTAAGGTGTTATGAGGAGATTATTCAGTTGAAGTTGGTGGATTAATACTACTTCTCAAGGAGATATTTTCATGCTCATTTACTATGTTCCATTGTTTCCATTCATATGTATAGAAGAACAGATGTTTGTTTCTTTTCCACTTGTGATTCCAATGATTTAGTAGCAATATTACTTACCGTGTTCTGTTCCACTCCTCAGTACCCTCTGGAGGATTTAATTTATGGATTTTTTTTTTTTTTGTATGAAAGTCTCAAAATTGTATGAACACGTGAAATTCATAGCAGTTTAGGAAAAGAATTGCAGTCCTGCTGAACATCTCAAATGACTGCCAAGTATTACAAAATTAGAATTTGTGACCTCTTTTCTCCAGCCCAGCTGCAGTGACATAGTCAAGTCTTTTAGATCAGGTGGGCAAGTAGAGGTTTTAAATTTGTTCTTGTCAGGAAGATTCCCCACATTTTAGTTACAGGACACATTGCAGATA
Source organism: Oriolus oriolus (assembly GCA_013400235.1). NCBI lineage: Eukaryota > Metazoa > Chordata > Aves > Passeriformes > Corvidae > Oriolus > Oriolus oriolus. The sequence goes on along the minus strand of VXBT01002176.1, from coordinate 223,671 downwards.
TTGTCTTGGAAAAAAAGAGAATAAATCGGGAGTGATAAAGGTAAAATGTGATAAATTAGTAACCACAGATAGCCACTACTTTTTGCAGGTTTTGATAGTATGATAAAAATAATCTTGATATTCACAGTGCAGTCTTTGTTTTGTGAGACTGATCTAATAAAACAAGAATGTGCACACACCCACCTAAGAAGTAATCATTATTCATGCTTTGTGGAAAAAGGTAGAGTTCCAGGTTTGCAGTTCTTGCTCACAGATACATTATATAAGGAATTTTATTAGTGTAATTTATGAAAATGTACAGTAGTGCCAGCTGGAGAACATAGAGTCAATCCTGTCTGATGCTGCACGTCAGCAAGAATTATTGAACAAGGAACTAACCACTGTTGCAGTAAAGCAGTGAGCAAAGTTAAAGAGTAGAGAAGGCTTATTTTATGAAATGCCCAGGCATAAATGGCACCAAAAGAGGACTCAAAGTATATATTTGTGTGTGAATAAAGCTGTAACCGCAAAACTGTTGCCGTGCTTTGATTGTGGCCCTCTTCCAAAAGAACTTGTTATATCAGAGGAACATGCCTAATGCATTTTTTGCACGAATATAATAAAATCAGAGTGTGATTTGACCAAATGCACTGACATAACCACTGCATACATTTATGTGAATCTGTCAAATGTGAAGCATGTTGCATAAGAGCACTCTGTTTCTTACACCTCCCTGAATAAATAATGTACATAAGCCTCCTCAGAAACAAAGTCAATAATGAGATGTCTGGTTACATGTACTTTTGTATGACTTCTGGTTAACTCAAAAGCCCCAAATATGAGATACAGAGCTCTGGAATATGGTGTGGGTTTGAGATGCTCTCTGGGGAATCTTTATCTGCATATAGGGTCTTTTTTAATATGTGACAGTTTTATATCAAGGATAATGATCTTTATATAATAAGTAATCTAAATACAGTCAAACACAGCATGAGTGAACGTGGTTTATTTGGTAGAACTGTTTCATAGATCAAATTTTGGATATCTTTTTAGTGGTTACATTAAAAAGGGTATTTTTGCTATTTTCTGGCATGTAATGTATCTGTCGCATAAAGTGGAAGGCATGTCACTCTGGTTTTTCTGTTGACACATGCTGCAGTCTGTTGGGAGTGTCATAGCCAAGAAAACCACCTTGTGATATTCTTTTCACTTTGCACAGACATGCCAAGAAATGCTGCCTTCCTGCATTACTAACCAGAAAACACTGTCAAATTCTGGGCAGTGACCAGAGAGGGAGCTAATACATTCTTACTATTCTCACTAGTAAATGAAGAATCTGTAGAAATTTCTATTCAGTGCAAATGTTGAAAACATATATGCTGATTCAAGGTCTTAAAGCCTCCAGTTTTAGTCGAAGACAACTGCCTCCTATCACCTTTACAACTGCTATTTAGGTTTATGCCAAGTCCCTTAAAATATTGGCTAAAAAGACTAGCCCATTTAGCCATCAGAAGGAGACATACGGTAAAACAAAATCTCAAGCTTGGTTCAGAGTATGTGTCAAAAACTGACATAGTGGCCAGCAGCAGAGGGGAAAAAAAAGGTAAAGCAAACTGCCCATGTCAAGTTTTGAAAAGCAGCTGTTCCAAAACACAGAAAGGAGTTGTGTATGGCATAATGTGCATTTACCTAGCAAGATATTTCATTTCCTTTTAAAATAAGACTGTATTATCATTTTTCATCTTAGTATCAGTCTGTATATGTTGTGTGCCCAGAATAACAACTTTTTTGCATAAGTTTCTTAGTTGCCTGAACAGTTAAATGTGTCATTTCAAGTAGTTAGATGGACATCCAGTACTAGGAAATGTAAATCATAGTATTCATCAGTACTTATTCATGTACATGCAGACTAGGAGAGTATCACAGTCAAATATGAATTTACAAGTTTAATGATTGATGTGAATTCTGCTTTCATACTGACATTACCGTCAACGATATTGTGTGTACATATCTGAAAGGCGAGATGATTCCTTGAGTGTTAATATAGAGGATCAAGTAAAAATCTGTCATTCCCAGTTAAAGATGGAAAAAATAATGAAGACCATTTAGTGAAAATATGAAAGAGGGAATATGAGGTCTTTCATGCATGGTTTCCCAGCCTTGAACCTTCAGGTTTCCAAGCATATGCTATCAGCAAAGCTACCTTTAGCTGAAAAATCATGTTAAGATGTTTTCAGAACAGGTTTTTATCTCCATCTTTAGCCTTACTGCCTAAGTGCAGAATGGAAACATGAAGGATTCTTCAGAGAAGTTCTCATGCTTCCATTGCATTTCTGTGCAATTCACGTAGTTTCTCTGACAGGGTCACAGTCCAAACTACAGACAGGTTAAAGTGAATGATGGAAGAAGAGATCAGATTGGGGACTTAATGACTGACAGAGAAAGCTACTCCTAAGTCTTCTAGGTCATGATTCAAATCCCATAAAAATATTTGGAAAGGCTTGCAATGCTTCTGATGGACTTTGAGTTAGACCTTTGTTATGCATAGAAGTGTTCTTATCTTGGTTTTTACTTTTGCTTGAGAAATTTCTGTCTGTGCCTCTGTTTCTCTGTCTGAAATGAGGAAAAAGATGTTTATCTGCATTACCAGCACATAGTGTTTGGAGGGTGCAGTAAAATAGAGTGGTGGGATTAAAAATGCTGTATGTAAAAAGTCTTTTGTACTTAAAAATCCTGTATTATGGATCCCTTGTACAAATAAATTATCTGCTTTACCTTTCTCATTGTGAAGTTAATGCATTTTCTTAACCTTATACCTGTTTGTTTTGTTAGAGAAAGCAGAAGCTATTCTGCTTCTGTATTCTTCCTCAATGCAGAATTTAAGTTGAAGGATTACATTTATTGTATCTGAGTACAGGAAAAAAAAACCACACCACCAAACAATACAGATATTGTAAAAAAACTCATAAATTTGTGTCAGTCTCTGCTTCCCACGTCTTAATCGAGGTTTTCTCATCTTCATTCTTTGTCAGTATTTCCAGAGCAGATTGAGATAAATGTCTTTTATCACCCAACAATTGCAGGTACACATTCCACTTGGAGGAGGTGGTGGTGAGTGTCTCTGTTAGACAGAGTATAAAGGACCAAAATATTTCCCTATGGAGAGAATGGGCTATAAAAGCAAGCAAGAATTTATGCTGTGTGTTTGTGTATCGGGGCAATGCTGTGTCCTGATGTATGCCTATGCACTTCTGCTCGTGGGCCATCCCTCCTTTCCTTCAGCTGAATGTGCTACCCAGAGAATCCTCCTCAAGAGGTGTGCTGGGATAGGACAGCATAACCAAAATGCTCCTAGTTGCTGGCATGGTTCAAGAAGTGGAGCTACAGGTTTAAAGTGGCAGCAGTGAGGAGCATATGGTAGTAAGAAATACCTGGGAAACATGGAGATCCTTCAAACTGCTTCATGAGGGATAGTGGTGACCTGCTGGGGAGCACTCTGAGCAGCTGAAGGGCTGTCCAAAATCTATCCTGTAATGCTCAGACTCATTCCTGATGCCAGGAGATGTTGTCGTGTGGTGTCTTTTCACTTAGCTCTTCATACATATGTTTGCTGGAGGAAGCAAGCAGTATTCTCATTGCATTAGTTCTAGAGTCCATAATTTTAGGTTTTCTCCTGATGGTAGCATTTCCCAGGACCCCAGAAAAGTGCAATAAGGAGCATGCATCAGATGTTGTCCTTCTTTGATTTAGCTTTAATAAAACTGTGATAACACAAGTTTTACATGGATGAGGATGGAGAGGCATTTAATGTCTTTGCTTCCTTTTAGTTTAACTGAAAAGTTTTCAACCTCAGTCCATAGCAGAACTTTTACTTTGGCATCAGAATCATTTATTTATTGTCTTGGTTGTTGGGAAGCATTTGTGCAGTGAACCAGATTGTTGTCTGTTTTGCCACTGGCTTTTTTCCTGGTGTGAATAAAGATACTTTTGTGAAGATTTTATAGCTCACATGGTGAGACCTGTAACCATTCTTCAGTCCTTGTATGTTTTTACAAGCCCAGTAAACCATCCACTCCTGGCTGGAGGAGCAGTCCAGTAGCAGGAATTGGGAACAGCCACAGACCCGTTTGCAAAGACTGGACATAAGCAGAGTGCCAAGTGGAAAGTTTATTTTGCTAGAATTGTATCTGGATGTAGCAGCAGCACACAGTTAGGCAAATTTTGGCTAGTGTTCTTGCCAGATAGAGATTGATGTGATTTGCACTCCTTTAATCATTCTGAAGGTAACCTGGCCAGCAAGTTGTGTGCCATGTCTTGAATGGGTGAAAATTCTCATTATGTGCTATTGAGCTTGTGTTGGCCACTAGCAGTTGTTCTGTTCTGTGCCAATTTATGCTTATCAAGTGTTAAAGTACTGCCTTGACTTGGGATGGTTCAAGGAGTCTTTGTGAGATGTAATTTCATAGCCATGTAAAAGACCTGGGGTTTGTTCCAAAACATACACATCAACTGGATCCAACTAGAACCAGCTAAACATTTTCTACTGGCATTTCTAATAGAGATTCTCTCATTTTTAGAAGCTTTTAAGCATATTTTCATGACTTCTTGAAGACTTCTGTGCTGGTTATTTAGTTGGTGATTTCTTTGTTAGAATGTGCAAGTGTTCATTTATACTTTTGGCATCCTTATTTTACCATTTGCCTCTGTGGAGGAAAAGCTTTTTAAAATACACCACTGAAATGTTAACTAAGAGTAAAATGATCATATTTTAAGGTTATATTTTCTAGTTCTCACTGAGTGCTTACTTGGGATGAAATTGTCAGTGAGATGTTTTAATTCTACCCATCCTTGTTGGCTGGTCTGAGAGCTCCATTTTGTGTGAAATGGCATTTTTAATTTGCAATTAAAAAATCCCCCAACCTTCTGTAAGTTTGACTACATGCCCACCCCTCTCTTTCTGCATTCAGAGGAACCTGTCATCCTCCTGTGGGGGATTTCTTACAGATTCAAGAAAGGAGAATTGGCCTGTAGAGATTCCACTGTAAATACAGGAAGAGAAATTATCTTATAACATTAGTGCTGTTAACTATACTATTCAAAGCTATTCAGATCACCTTGTTCTTTTGTTTGCAGGCATTCTTATTTCCAAAGTATTTCTACCTCTAATGATACCTTAAGAAAGCCAGATTAGTTGGATAGGAGCACAACTCCTCCCATTTCAGACTGCAAACACAAGATTGAGCTTGTAAACATACAGACTTGGCCTTTTGAATGTCTCGTCCTAAATGTTTCATGGCCCTTATGCAATGCACCCTTATAATTGAATTACAGAGAGAGGATAACATGTAACTGTGTTGTCTTCTGTAGGGTTCATAATAATTCTTATAATGTATTTCCAGAAGACGTTATTTTATTTTATTCTTGGCATTACAGACAAGCCTTTAATGTATGTAGTCCTGAAGGGCTCCTTGTGTAAGAGCTACTTGCTCAAGCAAGGACTGCTCAGATGGGTGAAGACAAATCACTTGGGGCTTACTTCTGACACTCAGGCACAATGCAGTGCAAGAAGAAGAAAATGGCATTGGAAAGAGCTTTTCATGGAAGCTCAGAGCCATGGTGGCATTTTCGTCTGTCCAAGTGCTGTCTTTACTAGCCAGCACCTGGGTCGAACGAGCAGCATGACCACCTGTGCCTCTTCCAACCCATCTTTGTCATCCTGTGCATGGTCCCAGAGGGAAAGAGAGCAATGCCTGTGCCAAATGCCTGTGCCCCATCCAAATGACGGGGCTGTGATCCTTGTCCTGTGTGGTCGTGGGTCTTTCTGCACACCTCCCACGCCATGTGGTCATGCAGTGCTCACGGCAGGCAGCAACAAAAAAGAGCATTAGGTGCCAGCCTGCACAGCCCCTTGTGAAGGAGGCTGTGTGTGGTAGCCAAGGAGGGGACTGGCCACATACCCTGTTTAACACAGGAAGCCTTTAGCGTGACTGCGGTAATGTTGCAGAGGAACCACCGTGAGACTGAGCGTTGGACTTAACGTGAGGTTTGCTGAATATCATTAATAAACCGTTCAGTGTTCAATGGGTATTAATTAAAAGCATATGTGAAAGTAAAAACATTCTGTAGCTGCATGTTGATAGGTCTGAGCTGTAGTTAAGCTACTTAAGTAGTAACTAGAAGTAGTGTATGTAATATAGTAAAAGATTTGCATAACATAAACATTGTGAGTATCAAGTTGAGGCCCATATACTTCCTGAGATATTATCATTGCTAATCTTATGGCTTAGAGCTGCATGCCTGACAAGCTACTTACACATTATAATAAACTGATATTACACAGGCACCGGTGCAGAGTAACCATAGTTACACACACAGTACCCTTTTTTTGGTTAAAGTAAACACAGTATAATCATTGGGGTCAGCACTGGAGCTTTGCAGGTTAAGAGTTTTCTGCCAGCAGTGAATAAAAGGAATGTATCCAGCAGTTCAAAGTAAAATTCACTCACCCTTTTATGAAGATTGAAACATGCTATTAAAGTAAATCATTACAGTGATTTGTTTTATTTTTGTCTTTGTGATATGATTACTTTGAGTCATCACCATTTTTGTTAGAGAACCTGCAAAAAAAAATCTTTAGTACCAGCCTCATCATCTCAGTAGAGTGGCTTGACAGTCCATTCTAATGCATTTTAACCAACTTATAAATCATTTTCTGGAGGCTAATGATTTATTACTGCTGTAATGAACTTCAGAGGCATCAATACATTAGTATCCACTTTGAAAAAAAGCCATTGTCAAGTCCTATTGGAATGATGATCAGTTTACTATTGTTATTAATGACCCTGATCAACTCTTTGAATCTATGGATAACCCTGTTAGATGACAGAGGTCTTCCATTTGGGCAAAAATCAATGCATATGTAAAATAAAATTATGAGGCTTTCTGGATCTTTTATCAGTGCCTGTGTTCCCATTGTCTGCAAAGATTCAGAACTGCTTGTAATTTCACCAAAGCTGAGGTGGTTCAGGAATAGGAATCCCTGGAAATATTTTATATTCAAAGTTACGCAATGTCAAAGTTCTAGGAGAGACTGCTTGTTGCTTTTTTCCCCTAAACAATTTCCAGGTGTGGATATGTGCTGGCTACTTAATAGACATGTGATGACTCAAATGGAATTCTTATTGCTGTATCCTTTATTTTATTTCTGTGATGGAAGGAGTCTGTAATACAGGTCTTGTAATACCAAGTGGTGGTTCTCAAGTTTCTGAAGTATAGTGCTTTTTCCCTTTCTTTTTGAAACAGAAAATAGACCTCAGTGGCTTGACCAAAATAGTAATTACCGTGTTAGGGTTTTTTTCAGTGTTCAGAGATGTCAGAAATTTGACCTTTGAGGCTTTTAAATCTGACCTTGTTGCTTCTTTTCATTCATTAAGCTACAACCTTTGCTCTCTTGTCATAAAAGATAAATGAAGATTCACACAATCTTTATTTAAGAGAAGATTTATTGTTTACATTAATGTAGATTAAGTAGGAGCAAACCAATTATTTACTGTGCCAATCATGTCTTCTTGAACTTTAAGTTAGTTATCACAGTTCTATAATTACCATTTCCAAATGTTCATTGCAAACTGAAGGCATTAATAGATTTTTTAAATGTCTCTGAAGATGTTATTTTGTATGAATAAGTGGAAGATTGTTTCTAAACTCTCATGTAATGATCTAGAGAAAGAAATTAAATTTCAAAATTAAATAGACCAAATGTAGTCTTCATACACATAACATTATCTTAAAATTATTCTTTTGCTCAGTATCTTCTGCTCTGGAAGCAAAAAATGGAAAGGGATAGAAGAATAGATAGATAGAAAGGATAGATAGAAAGAAATGGATAGACAAGACCGTATTGGTGAGAATTTGTACACTGAGGTAGAAATCTGGGTTTTCTTACTGGGTTTGGTTTCATTTTCAGTTTTGTTAATGTATCCATATGAAAGGAATTTGCTTGAAATTGTAGAATTAATTCTAAATTATAATTAACACTATGCATTCACAACGTGACAGGAAGAAAAGAGGCAAGAATACCCTCCAGCATGTGTGCCACCACATTACCCCTGAGGTCTGGCTGAATTCAGCATAAATGTTTTTTCAGACATCTCAAGGGAAGGATATATTGCACCCCCAGGAGCGATCACGTCTCTCCTTCCTTCAGGCATGACAGTGCCAGAGGCAGACATGGTACTTCTGGAAATGTGGGAAGAATCTTGCTCTTCCACCATTCATGTGCACCATGGCCTGTAGTTGCTCACTTCCACTGTGAAGCTCAGTGGTAACCAGATGATAGTTTCACTTCTAGCATCTCATATGTGCTGTAATGTGTGAAATGTATGCAAAACACAATCTTCCAAAGAGGCAGGAAAATCAGCTTTGGACGTAAAAGACTGTGAAACTGTGCTTCTTCTAAACAGAATTCTGGAGATGGGCAACAGGGGCAGCAGCTTGGAGTCCAAAACACAGGGGTTCATTTTGCAGAATATTTTGGACTAATATTAAAGCTAAGAAAAACCATATACAACAGTGGAAATCAATGTGTACATTTAAATGTGAGTTGTGTTGGAGGATCATCCTGATATGTTGTAGCATAGTAGTTCATACATTTCTGATCCTGACTTTTTGAGGCCTTGAGAGCCAAAGTATAGCTTAGCTCCTTGATTCATATGCAGTTCAGTGAGGCTTTGCTTCTTAAGCATGTCAGATGAGATCAAGCTTTGCAAATGCTCACAAGTTAACTAGCCAGACCTGCCATCGCAGAGCTACGCTGGAAAACAACCCAAAGCCATGTGTCATGTACCCACACCTCTGAGAAGGACACATGGATAGATTGTTCAGGTCAGCCTACACACTGCAATTTGGGAAGAACAAATTAGGTAACAGTGGGATAGCAATTAGGAATAGCTGCTTCATTCAGCAGTTTTGAGAAGGCTAAGTAGTGTGGCACTCATTTCAGTGAACATCTGCTACATAAATTAAATAGTTTCCAGGAGTTATCACAGAAATTGAAAGCTGTGTTCTAATTTCACTTGCTGTATTATTCCAAGTCTAAGTGGGAGCTAAACTGCACAAAATTCTCTCTTTAAAATGCACACCTATATCATACCTGCTGAATTCTTCATTAAAGTCAGGGTTTAATTTAGTTATTAAACATTTTATTAGACTTTTTTTCCTTACATTTAGAATGGGATATAGTTGAATCATCTCTCATTTAGCCATCAGTATATGTTATTCTGTACATAAATTGTTTTTAAATACTCTCTTGTATTGATGATCTCCCTAATTTAATTACATTAAGTACTGAAACATATTGATTTTTCCCATGGGAAAACACTGTAATTTTGTTGTTACAAGAACTGAATTCAGAGAATGTAGATTTAAAGTACTTGTTCTGCCTCTTTAAAAAAATGCATTTATTTCTTAGTGTGGGAAGGAGACTGCTTTGCATTTCACCAATATGGCTAGGAAAACAAGATGTCCACAAGATAGTGTGCAAATAACTCATTAAGATTGGTATTTCTAAATATATAAGAAAGTATAGCCCTGTTTTAGATCCTGTCAATGTCAAAGGAGAGAAAAAAATCCTATTTTTTTCTGTCCCTGAATCAGAATCTATGTGCTAAATACCTACTCTAAAAGAACCATTCTCAGATGCAGGGCTACCTGATTTCATCTCTTTTGCAGATTCTGTAAGTTCCTTCCAGGGGAAGGGGAGGATTTCCTGTTATACTTTCTACAACATTAATTACAGCATCTGGATTTGCTAGAAGCAGTAACAGAAAGATGTCTCTCATTAAATTGTTGACGGTAAAACCAGAATATTTTCTTTAAAGTCAGTAAAGATTTTCACAGTAGTTGCCAGCTACAGTGGTCCAGTCAGACTTTAAAGATTATCACAAGTGACAACTACTGAGTAAGTGTAGAAATTGCATATAATTCTGCAATAAAGGGATGCTCTGATGATTCAGAATTTTAATCTACATATTCTAAAATTTCAGTCTTAGAATGCTGCCATAATATTAATGTTAGTAAATAGCATGGAATGAGGTGTAGGGGAAAAAAGCATTAAAGCAAAATAATTAGAAAATGAGATAAAGCTGAAAGCATGTCTTGTATGTTGGCACAACTACTCACCTATATTTCAGCTGGGGAAGTAAAAATCATCCAATGAATTTTAACACCTTGTAGAGTTCTTGTTTGCCCTTTGAGCATGTTTATTTTTGCTAGTCTTGAAATTACAGAATTAATATCAAGCTGAAAAATTTGAGCATCACATTGATATCATTCAAAAATACTTCTAGTGTGTTCAGTCTACTAACATTGTTTGCAAACATATCAAGATTAATTGGTTACAAATCTGCTATCTTTTTCTAAAATTAAGGAAAGCATTTTGGAGGCAAGGACAGCTTGTCAGACTCCAGACTGCAATAGATACAGAGGATGTTAGGCCTCAGTTTAGAAGGATGAAGGCACTAATTTTTTGGTTTTTTTCATAATGGATTTTTTTTTTCTTTTTGTTGTACTTCCTAACTAGCAGTGGTCGTTATTTACATGCAAAATATTTTTCGTTCAAACATAAGATTTAGCATCTGTTATGTTAAACAGTGCAAAGTGTAGTTATTTTTCAGAATATTATAATACCACTGATACAGTATGATATGAACCAATAGTTATCATTTATCAGTACTTTAAAAACTAAATTATTTTAGCAATACTTTTAAGAGATAGAAGTATTACTTGGTTCTGAGCAGGGATTTGACTGTTTGTATATGTCAGCCCTTATCTCTTTTTTGTGCTGGAATGGGATTGGTTTAGGTGGCAGAGGTTGGTTATTCATCTAGAAATTATTTAAGAATTCAGTTTACCATTTCTTAGCAAAATATGGCCCCACTTAGTATCCTATGGTTTTGTTGACTCTACAGTGGTGGCAGGAGTAAAATTTAATAAGGTAAAAAGATTAACTGGAGTTATCAAGGGAAGCAAGAATTCTACATATGACCACATCTGAACAATCTCTCTGAAAAACCCATGCTTCTTATGGCAGATGTTGTTTGCTCATCTTTGAGAATAAAATCAGTCTTTTCAGATACCATAAATATCAACCATAGCATGTGCATGTGCACTCAGCAAAAGCTGTTCAGAATTTTCAAAGTAAATCTCTAAAGTCTCTTTAAATATATATTTTTTTAAAGTTTTCAAGGTTTTTTTCATAAATATTGTAGACGTAGGAATTAAAATTCTTAAAAATTGGCTTCATAAAAGATTAGGACTAATTAAATGCATGGGCTTGATTTTAAGGCTTCCATACTGGGATGTCGTTTTCACACAGAGTGTTACAGAGGGCACTTTAGGATCCTTACTTTTCTCTAACATGCATATTTTATACTTTTTTTGGTACAGTTCTCTTTAAAATCCCAGAATGTAAATGTAATCCAAATGCATTACATACATAACTCTTTTATAGTTTGTGATCAAGGCTAACAGAAGTATCTAGGTATATTTTTCTTTTATTCTCTTGTCTTCTGAAAAAGCAAAACAAACAAGCCAAGTTTTTTTTTTTATCTATATGCTTTTAAGTGTAGCAACAGAGGTACAATTTGTTGAAATGTCTCTCAGTTGAATGCAGTATGTTTCCTTTATTCTTCAGAGAAGGAGGATCCTTGTAAACTCATTCAACTGCTTATCTGTAAACACCACTGGGACCCTGTTTTGGCCTTATATTCATGAGGAGCACGTCTGCTTTTCTCAGATGAAGAGTTAGGCACTTAAAATGACAATTTCACTTACTGTAAATTACACTATACATATGTGGCTTGTCTGTCTGAAAATCATTGGGCTTCTTGGCTACCAGAAAGGGTATGTTGCATATTGCAAATAGGAGAAGGAAGGATAATTGAAGGAACTTGACCTCTCTAGTTGCGTTACTCATCTCCTCCTCTTTCAAAATGAAATGTACAAAAAGGCAAATGTATATGCTGAAGTTGATTTTTTTCCAATTTTTTTCCATATTCTTCTAATTTACTTATTCCACTAGTTGCTCATGCATCCTGCATCATTCCTTCGTTAGTTATTAGTTATTAGTATTCGTTAGTCCCAAGATCTATGTACTAAACCTGGGAAGGTAATTATGAAAATTGCCCATGCAAATTGGGTAAAGGCACACATAAATTACCAGTTAGAGACTTAGCTAGTAGTCTGCTTGCATATTTACCCGAATTGCATTTGTAATTGCAGCAATTATGTGAACAGTCATGGATGCAGTTCTGCACACACGGCAATTACATTTTAAAATTTCTCCGTGAAGTGACTAAAATCATTACTTTGCTTAGAAAAGTATGACAAGATAAGGTAGTTAGAAAATTCATGATTACTAGTAGAGGATGACCCTATTCTAGGTTATTAATGAAACTTAAAAGAGCTGTAGTAACACCTTATGAAGTTACACACTGGTTGAATGGTAGACTGGTGTGAAGAGCTCAGCTAATATGAAGGCAGCCAGTGGCACGAGAACAAGACAAAAGACTGCGGATATGCCTTTGTGTTATTTGGGATGTTCATCTGTCGTGTCTTTTTAAGATTATGTGAATTCTAAGCTTTCTAATTGTTAACTCTTCTCTTCCATAGCGTGTGAGTACTTGTCTGGTCAGAGAGGCTTCCATGATTGCCTTCTGGCAGTGTAAAAGTTTTGCACGTAGATCCCATCTTCCATTTGGGTTCATTTTATCCAGTTATACTAATCTGGATTGGACCCATTAAGACTTTGAAAATTAGGCCTCTGTCTGTCAACAGATCTGACTTATGGGCAGCAGAAGAATTTGGGAATTTCGGAACAAGCTTGATGTGCTCACAAGCCTGGGAAATGGAAGAAGCTCTGTTTTGTTCTGTATGAATATTATTACCTACCATCATGTTTCTCTCCAGATAACAGTAGGTTAGATGGTCCCAAACAGAAGTTAAAAGCTTATTAATATGACTAGACCATCATCCAAGAAGAAAAGGAAAGGTGAAATACATGCTAGAGGTCTTCAGATTTTCTATAAAATGAAGCAACTATTCATCCAGACTAAAGTGTTTCAACACTTTGATGAGCCTGTGAGGCTATGCTGAGGAAACACCAGGGCCATTTCTTTGAAATGTTGTCATCTCTCTGGACAATACCACTCTGAATACACAGTGGTAACAGCCTTCTCTAGCTTGAAGAGTTCTCTCTAAAGCCCAACTTTGCAGGATCTCATTAATCTGCAATGTTATCTTTGTATCCATCTCTTTCTTCACCATGAAGATGTCACTTCCAAAGCTTGAAAGTTCTTGTATTTCAGGGTGGCCTTCTTTAATGTCCTGAGCTCATGTTCTGTAAATTTCTTTGTTCACTATTTTATCCCTTGCAGATAGCAACTGGTTCCTCCCTCATTCTCACTATAAAATTTTTCTGTATTGTGGTGGATTTCATACAAAACACGTGACTTTCTTTGAATTTTGCTACTGTCTGTGTTAGGATATGCAAAACAAGTATTATATCACAACACATTCTTACCAAAGACTCCACTATTCTTCCTTGGCATTCAGGGATGGAGTTAAATCACTGCATATATAATAATAAATTATTGCTTTCCCAGGTGTTGGTTGCTGCTCAGCAACCAGTTGAAAGTACAGATTTGTAAGATGAAGGAAAAAGGGGAGTTTTCTTAGCCAAACCAAGGTTGCTGCTTTACTCTAAAGATTAATGGGACAATAAGAGGCTTCATGATCAAAAATAGACTGAATAATGAGTTCAAAAAGAAATAAGAAGTTGTGATTGCCAAGAGTATTCCTTTTCAAGAAGTTATGGGTTTTGCTTTTTTCTCTTAAGTTGTTTTGGTAAGTTGATCAGGCTTTATTAAGTAAGATATCCACATTTAGTAATATCAAACCAGGAAAATAAAGATATATTCTTAAATTAAAAATATGGTTCCCTGGATTATCTTCAGTCGCATGCCAATATAATGGACATTAAGCAAAATAAATTTACTAATTTTCATCTTTTGAGACTGCTGGATATCTGTTCATCTTCTACATAGTTGAAAATAAAATAATTGAGATTTTTCCTGTTTCAGAATTATAATATTGGACTTGGCAAGATGCAGATGGATGATTACACTGGAGATGTTAAATAGGTTTTAGAGACAAAATTGTAAATAATACAATACAGAAGAATGATGGACTTATTAGCATATCATTAAATTGCTTTTTCCCTGAGAGCCAAGCATATTTTTCATAGCTTACATAAAGTGTCTTGCCCAGCAGTAACACATGTGCTTAACATTTGCAAAACCCACAATATTTGACAATGGCATTAAGTTTATATTGCAGGGGAAATTATGACAATACAGTTACAAATACCAGTAAGTTTATCACTTGATAACAAGATCATATATACGAAAAACAATATTTTCTGAGTTAAACATTTTGCAGACCTTTTGTTTCAACTTCCATTAGTTCTATCACTCATGCTGAGAATTTACAGGGCTGCAACATAGCAGCAGAAAGATTTGTTAAGAGATTCTTTCACTAATGTAATTTAAACCATTCAACTCATTTTTATTAGTCTAAATTTCTTTTTTTTTTGTAATATTTTTTACTCAATGAAAAGTAGAATCTTGGGGGATATGGTGTGATTTTTTTCAGGGCTACTGGCATCAGCCAGAAAAAAATATCTTGCTCAATGAAAATGAACTTAGTCCAGAAACTCACAAAATGCACAAACAAAACCTGCAAGACTCTGGTTTTCAGGTGAGTGATAGATAATGTGCAGTCATAATTCTGTGCAGTTTAGTACCAGGGTGGCAGGGAGTTACAGGAAGGTTCCTTTGGTTCAATGAAACTGCTGCATGTGGGAATGTAAGAGCAAGCACAGCACCACAGTTCCTACGCAGTACTGAAGTGGCTGGCAAAATGGTTTGCTCTGACAGAGGTGGAATTTTTCAATGGGCCTTCAAGGTACTGAGACAGCTGAGTCTTCCTTAATCCAGCCATGCCTAAAGTTACTCATGTTCAGACCTTGCTTATGATTAATTCTGTAGAAGATCTTATTGCAGTCACAATGCCTTTTGTAAGTCACAACCCCAGATAGGACCCTATGACTCTGGGAAATAATTTCAAAGATGTTCCACGTCACAGTGCCCAAGAGGAATAATATAGACAATGGCAGACTAGATCTGACTGTGTGACTTTGGTTTCAAAAATCCGGCATTGGACTGGAATCAAAAATCCCATTGGAGTTGAAACAAGACCCATTAAATGTTTGAGCAGAACAGCAGGAGTTCTCATAAACCTAATGATGGGGGTAGTGAGATGAGTAGAGCACATAGAAGACTCAGATTTTAGTCCTTTTTCTGCCTTCTGTGTGACAGAAATTTTCATTTGAGGTTCCTTCTGCCCTATATTTCTGTTCAGTGCCTTACCAGGTGGATGACACTGAAAAGACAGCCACTCCTCCCTTGCAAAAATTTTTTCAATGAAGTAGCATACTTAGATTAAATCTCATTGACAGTATTTCAAAAATCTCTTGTTCTAGTTGACGTGCTGCTCCTTTGGGAAGGAATTGGCATTTCTTGTGACTGAGATGAGAGATCAGTTTAGATAATTTAGGGTTTTCCTGTAGAGACAGGAGACACAAGACACCCCAGTACTGTACCAACATTTCAGCTGTCACAGCTGCGTTAATGTGATTTTCTAACCAGAAGGAACTTTTTGACTCCTCCCACATGGGCATAACTGTACGTTGCTGTACATTACTTGAAATGTGCCCAATACTAATTCCTTTACTTGGTGGTAGGGAGAGTTGGGTGGTGTGGTCAGGGTACCTTTGTGTGTTAAAGTGGATACAGCAAACAACATGTGACAGGTAATAGTCACATTGCCCAACTCACTGCAGGAAGATAGTTTGATACTGCTATGCTGAACAGCATAGAAAAAAACCCAGAACAGAACAGAACAGAATAGAATGGGATACAATAGAGCAGAAGCCAGCGAAGGTTACAGCAACCTCACGCTGGCGACTCTGTTGTTGTTGGTCAGTCACAGGAGCAAAGCATTGCAAAGGCAACAGTAGCTGCCTGCATCCTCTTTTCCCTCCTGCCCTACACCAAGCACACTGTTAGCATTATTTCCAAAGATCTAGTTTGTATTCCTAGGCTTAATTATTTCATGTCCACTGGATGCCTTTATTTTTATTGTATAAAAGAAGCAGGGACAATACTGTGTCTCTCAGGCATCTTTCTGACTTCATCTCTTTTGATGAAAGGCTATTGATTCAGGTCTGTTCAAGTGAATGTGTCAATATACTGCTTACTCAGGAGTTCTTTAGCATCACTAAAATAAATGCTAAATGCATGATTGTTTTCCTTATGCAAATAACTATGAAATAGAAAATTGTACTGTTGTTATTTGCAAAAAAAACCAAACAACAAAACCAGTTTAGTGATAATGCTGTTATCAGGAGATGTATGGATGAAGATTGTACCTCCTAGATTCCATTTGTCTGCTGTTAACCTATACCTGCTGTTAAGCTTTAGACACTTTAAAAAAAAGATAACACAAATTATTCACCATTAATTCTTTAAAATGAGTCACTATTAAAAGCTTAATTGTTTGCTGAGAGGGTCCAAATTAGTGGACTTTGCAAGATCAAACAAAATTGAAGATATTTGTCCAAATTAAAATGGAAACATGCGTCCAGAATATACCAAATGAACATGTATGCTCCTGTAATAATAATTTTATTATCTTCAGCTTCCAGGCCAGACTTTTAATTATGACCCTTTATATCAGTGAAAACCATGTATTCAGGATTAAAAACCTATTTCTTTAACTAGTCTAGTTAAAGACTGTGGTTTGATATATTCTATGCTACAACTTTTATAAAAACCAGAGAACACTTCTAATAACACTTTTCTAATTTCATGGTTCAGTGCACAGTCAGTAAAGATTTAAATAATTCAGAAAGAAAGCCCATTCTGTTTCTTTATTAGAAGTTTGAGTCAGGCAAATTCTTTGACATTTAATAGGTTTTTAACCCTTTTAATAACTTCTTATAATGAAATTTATTGGAAGTTGTTTTAAATAAAGGGTTATTATATTAGAGTGAATAGCAGTCAGTAGTTTTTTATGATTAGTTTTGAGACCTTGGCCCTGTGTGACTCAAAGGATATTAAAACATAAAGTAGAAAAGAATGTTAATAGTCACCAAATTAACTGTGTACCAAGAAGTATAGAAACTGTATATCACTACATTTTTGTCATTATGTGATCCTACTATAAAATTTTGCAGTCAAATTTTGAGTATATAATAGCTTTAAAGGGGCTTAAGATCACTTACAGAACCAGTACTATATAAAACAACCTGAAATGGTTTAATTTTCAACAGAATGATTTTGAAAAGATTAGTGTAGTAGATTTAATAGGAGTGGGGGATTTTATTATTTTTCGTTTAGGGTTCTCTTTACATGTGAGGTTTCTGCTGTTAAATTTTAAGACTGTTTTCCTAATCAACAGAAATTTTGAATGATCCTTTCAATTTATTCTAAAAATGCAGTGGGTGTAGTATATAAAATACTCCTGTGTAAAGTACTAGAATATTCCCCAAGTACCCACTTACTTTAAAACTTAGTCTTTCATTATATAGTTAGCTGATACAGAAGAGAATTATAAAAATGAGATGATGAAAAAACACCTCCCCTCCTTCGGTTAGGTGGTGCTTTGAGTTATTCCTTTTCATGTGTTTTGAATGGTTCTCTGTGGTCATTTTACAGTAACCTTGGCTCTCATAAAAAATCTTTCGTTAGCACTCATTCACTTATAGGTGTGCTGAAACGAGACTTGGTTGCAAATACGATTTCTACTTTAACTGAATGGAAACAAAGACCTGATAAAACGCGAATCTTTGGGTTTGATGGCTCTTTGTTCATGACAGGACATGTGTAACAGGTATCAGTTTTAGTCACTCTAATCAGTAAACCCAAACTTCCTGTCAGATTTCAGACCTCCAAATATTTGGGTCACTTTTTTGGTTTTCTCTGGTGTATAAATACAGATGTTCAAGTTATCTCACATTTTAAGCTCTCTCATGAAAAACATTGCCATGATGGAAAACAACAGATGAAACTGCCTGGTTTACTTTTGATTCACTTGCCATCAATCTGGAATCCTGACCATCAACAAGCATTGAACAACCACGCTTGATCACCTGTATGAAATGAATGAAAGGTGTCTAAAATTGACATTTCTGTACTTTTAGACATTCTTTTAAGTTTGAACTTATGGTTGTATAGAACCGTAGAATATCCTGTATTGGAAGGGACCAACAAGGATCCTTTAGTCCAAGTCCTGGTCCTGCACGAAACATCTCCAAGAGTCACGCCATTTACCTGGGAGCATGGTCCAAACACTTTTTGAGCTCTGTCAGACCTGGTGCTGTGCCCACTTCCCTGGGGAGCCTGTTCATCATCTGCATGATGAATATTGCTTGCATTTTGTAGCACTACAAAAAATTATTAGTTTTTTTTGGTTTATCAATTGTCTTGATCATAAATGGTGAGTATCATTTCCCAAACACAAGCCCCTCTCAGTGTGCCTGTTCTCACAAACTTGGCTGGCAACTTTAATGTTATCTTTTCTTCTCTTTTGAAACCTTCACTTACAGAATCAAGTGATTATGTAGGAATTAACTTTTTCTCCCCTCTTTTTTAACGAGCCTCTCTATGTCACTGGAAAACATCTTGCAGATGTGCATTGGCTTATGGTAGAAGACAATTAAAATGCCTGAAATAAAAGCAGTAACATTTCTAAGCAAATTTAATGGCTTTTCAGGAGGTTGGCACAACCAGGGCTAATACCATGTTTTAATGTAGTATTATTTGGGAACAGAGAAACATTCAGATTTAACACAGCACAGGTAGTAGCACAAGTTTCCTGGGAATATAAATGAGAATACTACTATTAACAGAGACCCCTTCTGCCTACCAAAGAATGTCCAAGACACATACATGGGGACGCAGGTGTGTCATGCCAGTGAAGAAAGAAGCACACTGTGGGTATCTTCATAGATAACACTTAAGATCCCCTGGGGTTTTCTCCCAGTTTTTTTAAATTAATTTATTGAACCATAGCTTCTTATAGTCCGAAAAATTGTTACTCTCTGACTTACCTTGACCAATCGGACAAGAAGCAAAGAACTGTCAGCCCCTTCTGCAATGTCCATCAAAAATGCTCACAAGAGCATTCAACTAGTAGAAAACTAAGCAAAAATCGTTGCAAGTCCTGATGGTGGTAGCAGTAATAATGTCTGCTTGATATGAAATTTCTCAGAGTAGTGAGATATGTGAACTTTACTTGCTTCCGTGAGTAAGCCTTGGGTATTTCTCCTTATGTTTTAATGTTTTCATCTCCAGTGAATTATCCCCAGTGTTTCTAGCATGTACTCAGACCTGTTGTATTTACTTCAGTCTGTTAAGACAACCTGTCTTTCTTCTTTCATTTAGTGATAACATTTATTATAAATGAATCTAAATAGGGAGGGACAATTGGGACTTCTACAGCTTTTCAGAGAGATGTTGCCTCACGGTTATTAATTATAACTAGAAAAATAACATGAATTATTTTGCTAACAGCACATCCCCTTTGAAACTGCCTGTCTAATGCTTCTTAGAAAAAAAATTATTTGCTTCTTAAAGCCACATTCTGGGACACTGGTTAAGAGTCCTGCAATTTGACTCTTTCTGCATCTTGCATGGGCTAACCACCTTGTGTTAAAAAGGCAGATAATTCAGTTTGGGTTTTTTTGTTGCTATGTGCTATGCCCTGTGAGAGGTGAAGGATTCTATCTGAATGCTGTGTCAGATGAAAATATCTGTGTTTTGTGGACTTTGGACCACAATATTTCAAGAAATATGAAGGTTATTGGATATAGGCCAGAAGACAGGAGAAAGAATGATCAGAGATGTAGGAAACAGCATACAAATAAAGTCTTTCAATCTTCAGGTTTAGTTATTTAGTCTAAAGAAGAAAAAACCGAGAGGAAATTCATAATAGCCTTCTAGTGTGTACAACTTTTCTATAAAGAAGGAGAAAAACATTCCTCATGTCCACTGGGAGCAGAGCAAAAAGTAGTAGGTTTAAATTACAACAAAGGAGATTTAGGTGAGACATTATGGAAAAAAGCCCTTTCCACTGTAAGGATAGTTAAGCACAAGAATTGCCTAAGGAGGTTAGGAAGAGGTTAGACAAACATATGTCAGAAATGATTTAGGTATAGCTTATCCTTCTGTGAGATAGTGTTGGACTAAATAACCTTTTGAGGTCCCTTCTAGTACTATTTTCCGTGATTCTGTGATTAGGATACTGTACTCACATTGTCCTGTAGTAAGAAGTTTCTGTACAGGGATGGTATCGCTGTATTCTGCACTGTATGCTTTGCTTTTTACTTTAAGCTGATGGGATGAACGATGGTCTGATATTTAAAGCTCTTTAGCTTTATTCTTAGTACCTCAAGATCTTTGAGCGGGGCATTAGGAGCTCGTCTTCAACCAGACAGCCCTGTTCTGGTTTTGCACTACCCAAGTGCCAATGAGGGGCTTTGGTACACACCTTAGACTTAGTGACTTGTACTGTCTTTTAAGTTGCAGTCAAACACTTATATGGGTGAATGCTCAGTTTCTGCTTATAACCAAAATGCAAACAGAAAAAAATAAATAGCCATGAAAAGAAATGTATCATAGCTTCCCCATTAGTAAAACCAAAATAAAACCAGGCCTGTTCTAAAGCTGAATATAACTCAAGTTGTGAAACATCCTGGAACTGACAGATGGAGAATGATATTAAAGTGCCAGATATTATCATTATTACCTCATCACAGAGACCGTTGAAGACGTCAGTTTAAAACTGTCCTTATTCTCTGTAACACTCAAAACTCTTTAACTTTGTTCTTCCATTTGGCATTCTGCCATCTGTCAGGATTTCTAGTCAGTTTTGCATTCAGCAGGAGTGTGTTTGCAATATTGCCTCTGCATACTGAATATGGCTCCAGCACAGCTACACAGCGGTGGGTTTTGTAAAACTCCATCTGGATAAAAAGGGAATATGAAGTTTCAGATTTTGAAGTAGTTTAGAAGAAACTGGTCATACTTTGCATGTAATTTTGACAGATTAGTGTTACTATTCTGCAGAGATGAGGTTGTCACAGCATCTGTGAGAGGGGCATACCATCATGCCACAGCAGTGACCCGAGTGTGTGGTTTTCATGGCTGGGTGTGTTCCTGAACCAACAGAGGAGATGGGATAGTTCTTGGTTTTGCTGACCCTTTAGGAACCTGAAAGTTCATCATATTTTCCACAGTGTGATCTCACAACGTTTTACATTTATGTGATTAGTTGCCAATTATTACTCAAGGAACGAGCAGTTTCCATTTTCTTAGACAATCCCACTTTTTCACCAGGTAGGGGCAGGATGGGAGAAGGCAGGCTCTCAGTACATTGTAAAGAGGTGAGCCAGAAGCCTCATCTGCAGATATGAATCACGTCTGTGGATCCTGAGGGCCACAGCTCTGTGCGATGCCCTTAAACTGGCTTGTTCTCTGCAGGCAGGTCCCTTAGGTGAGGGTTTCTGGCTTAGCATCTGAAAGAGAAAATGTGCTGCTAAATAAGCTTATTTGCTGCTTACACCTGGTTTTCTGGAGGTAGCCTGGTATTCATCTGATTTAAAAATTCAGGAGACAAGCTGAATCCATGTGAAAAGAAAAACACTGGGTTTTTTTTTTACTCCACCACCACATTTGCAGTCCTCAGAATTTCCCTAGTGAAGGGTTCTCTTGCAAATATATACATGTGTTTTGTATGGGAATACATTCAGTACTCTTCAGTTGTTGTTGTTGTACTATCTGAAAACACAGCCTGTGTTCAGTACTGGAGCTAAAATTGTATCGCAGACTGTTTAAAAATATATGTTGTTTAAAGAAGAAAAACACAGAACGTTCTGTATTATCTATCCGATTTTGAAGCCCTTAAAGGAGAGATCTTTTTGAATAATAGCGCAATCAGACAATCATAGAAAGGGTGAGCTTGGAAGGGACCACAGTGGGTCATCTGATCCAGCCTTCCTGCTCAGGCAGAGTCATCACAGAGCACGTGGCACACGATTCCATCCAGATGGTTCTTGAATACCTCCAGTGAGGGAGACTCCACAACCTCTCTGGGCAATCTGTTCCGGTGCACAATCACCCACTCACTCACACAATAAAGAAGTTCTTCCACATATTCAGGTAGAACTTCCTGTGCATCATTTAAAGCAATTGTATTATATTTTATTTGAGGAAAAGTAATTAAAATGGTAGCCCTTGCCCTGCTTTTAGGCATATAATTTTGAAGCTCATTCAAAATAAGACTTAGAAGTTTCAGACAGTGGTTGTTACATTTCTAGAGTTCATAAAATCATTAGGATACCTACTGTTCCTAAAAAGCTGTCAAAGTTTTCCAGCCTTTCGTGGAAGTGTTTATTCTGCACCATGAGGTGCTGCCCCATGAAAACCTGAGGGCTCAGCCTCTGCAGGGTGGAGGGTGCCTGGGGACGGCACACACCCACACTGAGCCCTGAAGACAGGGTGAAGGGAGGGCTTTGGGCAGAGTTTTTCCTCCCTGTGCCTAGCACATGAGGGACTGTGTGGGTTCCCATCCCCTTCCCGCTTGCCCTGTGCTGGCCAAGAGGACCCGGACACTCCCTACTTCTGCTCCACCTTCCCCAGCTGCTGCCCAGCTCAGTAGCTGGATCCAGAGCAAAGCGTCTGAGCAGCAGTTACAGCTTCGTGGGCACAACTGTCTTGATACAGGTTGTCTGCTAGAGGCAGAGATAATGATGGCTTTCAAGGCTAATATGCATGGCAGGGAGGGACCTGATACTGCAGGGAAGGGACCAAGAAATCAGTAGTATTTTAAAAATATAAATGTGTACCAGGATTCAAATTTCAACCTTCAATTGATTTCATCTGCTGTGCTCTCTGGGCTCCTCTCCTCTGGTGCTTTCATAGTCATTAAATGAATTTGGAAAACAAGTTTGTATAAATAACTATTTTTTAACAAAAGCTATTAATTTCTAAAACAACATAAATAACAGGTATAATTGTGATGTCACATTGTCAGAAGCCAATTCAAAAGCTTTTCAGAGACACACGTACATGTAAAGTGGTAAGTATTCCATAACTAATGGTATTATTAGTTTGATTTACTGCCAACCAGTCACCTTTGCAAAAATCAATCCCCAAGCTTATAAAATACCTCCCTAAAATTGATACATTTTTACACTGCCAATAATAAGAGAAAAGGTGAAGTTGCAGGTTTATCTTTACTTTTTCCTGTGTGTTACTGGTTGAAAGGTATCTTACAGATTACTGTGATGTATGGGAGTGTGTATATGAGCAAGAGATAGGTTGTAGAAGTCATGAGCCATAAAAAGATTTTTAAAAAAAAATAAAATCTGAGTGATCTTTAGAAAATTCAGATGACATGTCTAACAAAGACTGTCAGTAGAATAAATGTGGCTATGTTAATATACTGAGCCACTAACACGTGTCCTTATCATAATGGAACTTGCACAATGGTAGCTCCTGTCAGATTCTACTTTATACATACTTACATGTTTGCCTGATGCACAGAAAGACAACTGTATCTATTTCATTTCAGCTCTCAATTGATACTTCAATTTTAAATCACCCACAGAACACCTTAGCTTAAATCTGAGCTCCTCTCTGATACTCTCTGCTATTTGTCGTGTTTCTGTATGAGTGCTGAAAAGATGTTACAGGCAATCTGCCGAGGTCTGTGCGTATGGTGCATTTGACCTCTGGACAAGAAAGGAGTTTCATCCTCCAGTGCTTTTAATTCTTATCCTTGCAGAGACTGAATCTGTTGCTAGCATTAAAATGGTATGTCTCGTTAATGCTAAGAAGCAGTGACCCACATAGCACAATGGACTCATTTGTCAATCCTGCGATTTCTGAGCTTTCCATTCATATATGTCTTAGCAGTAAATCGACTCAGAAGTCATTTAATCAGTCTATCAATGCATCCTTCTTGCCAATGGTCTGAATCCTGAAAAGTCCAGTGTCTCATTGGGCAGCACCAGGTAAAATAGATTTGGACCTAATACTAGACATTCAGACTCTGAAAACTCCCAGCAGCTCCAAAATTCACAACTCAAAACCACAAAAATCCAAAGTTAATAAAGCAGGATCTGGAAACTGTCTTGAATTTTGAGGGTGTTCATGTTCTGGTCTAGGTCTGAACTTCAGAGTGCAAACTTGTCCCTGTTTGTTAGCGTTTCAGAAATACTCTACACCCAGTTACAGAAAGCAGTGCCCTTTTGCTCCCCCTATGAAAAAACCCAAGCTTTCATTGCTTTTTTTGTTATTTCCAAGGGCTGAGGCTAGAGCCTGAATTCTTTATAACAGTCAGTGTTATGCAAATGTCAATCATATCCTTACTATGTTTATTTTCAGTATTTACATGTTTATTTAAGTACTTGCCATTTCCTTTAAGCCTTACATAGCCAATCAGGCCAACCGAGGTCTAAAGGAACAGAACACTTTATTAGTGATATGCTTAATACAGTTTTTTTCCTCTTGTAGATGCAAGATTTACGGAATACAGAAGGAGCCCAGTATAGTTCCCATCCTCAGATGGCAACCATGAGGCCAAGGGTTCAACCTGCAGATATTAGGCAGCCAGGAATGATGCAGCACGGGCAGCTGACTACTATTAACCAGTCCCAGCTCAGTGCACAGCTTGGTTTGAATATGGGTGGAAACAGTGTTCCTCACAACTCGCCCTCTCCACCTGGAAGCAAATCTGCAACTCCTTCACCATCCAGTTCAGTCCATGAAGATGAAGGAGAAGATAGCTCTAAGGTAGGCTTAGATGCTAGGATTACTATGTAAATGGTGGATATTTTTAGGACCTGCTAAATGAATGATGTGGCCACAGTTATTAAGGTGATACTTTATACATGATTGGTGGTTCACTGAAGTGAATAAAGGATTATGAATACAGAACTTACAATATCCAGACAATTCTTCAGGCAGCTTGAATAAATTACATCATTCCTCTTTGTGAGAGCAAACTGGAATACTGTTAAACATCGAAAGGACAGTCATTCCTTTAGGACTTTAATATAAGGATTGAGTTTTCTCACTTGCATAGCAGGGATGTTTGTTCCCAGTTAAAGATCAAGTTACTGCTATAAAAAGTATGAACAGTCTGTGCAATATGCTAGTCTTTTGCTACTTGGTCACAGGATGAGTAAACAGAACATCATAGCAACCAGAACAGAAAGATCCTATGAACTTTAAAAACCTTACCTTGAAAATCTGGAAGACCCTGTATGCATTTATACTTTTGAGAGGTGCTGACACTTCATCATGACATGTTTAAGCTTCGTTTTAATGTCAGTACAGGAATGAAGTGATAAGAGTAATTTACATAATAAATTTCTTTAAAGGATAAATGTCAATCTATATAGCAGGTTTTGCATGCAGAAGTCTCCCAAATCTCCCAAAATCCTGAAAACCTCCCAAAAATACTCAAGTCTATTATCTTAATTTTGCAGACAGAAAAGCTGAGACACAGGAAGATTGGGACTTTGTGCTAAGTCACCCCTTAAACCAGGAACATAGCATATTGAAACTGGGAGCCTCCTTAGCTCTGTTTTGTGGTCACTAGAAAATACCGGTCCTGTTAGAGCACTCCTGCAGTGCAGTGTGTGCCACGTGCAGTGTAGTCGGTACCACAGCCATGTCTGGTGGGGAAAAGTTGCAGACTTGCAAGGAATGTGAAGAAAACATATTGTGAGTCACTGAGGAGGTATAATCCAGTCAAGAAATGTAAGTCTGATTTGTTTTAACATTATATTGTTTTTCATGCCTCAAGCTATAAAATAATCATGTAATTGGAGACATATGTTTTACTACAATTTGAATAAATTCTGATTCAAAAGTTTTATTTCAGGACATTCCCCTGCTTTCACAAACTTTAGGTTTTAAGAATTACTGAATAATTCATATATTTTAAATGAGCACTCCCTTGCTGAGGGAGACTTTAGAATACAGCTATGTAAAAATAATTCCAGGCAGCCATTACTTTTTCAGAATAATTTATTTGCTACTCCTGTTGCATTGCTAATATTTTTACATTGCTGGGAGTGTGCAAGGTGCTCTAAACTTCTTGAGAAAATATTCACTCAAATAATTAGGATTTTCTTTCTACTTCTGTCAAGTATTTCAGTTATTTAACCTATATTTCTCATGTGCTTTTTCACTGTAGCACTTTGTGCAAGCAAAAGTGTAGGGTTGTGGTTTCAAGCAAGCAGTAATTATCTGAAGCTAATGTTTTTAATAGAGAAATACAAAGCACTGCAGACGAAGTGAAACTTGCTCCTTTCTTTGTGAAAACCAGTTTATATAGTGTTCAACTTTTAACAAGCCATGTTATTTTGGAAAACTCTCTTTAAAATTCTCTCGTGCTCAGGCTAAGCGGGAAAAGATGACAAATGGCACAATGCACAAGACAAAATTAAATCCAGTGTGCTAAAGTAGATACATTGCCTTAAAACTGTATTTATAATTTCACTGCTAAGAGAAAAATTTTAAAGGATATTACATTTGCTTAATATTGACAGAGGTCTTAAATTCTTCTCCAGCTAGTATGGTTTAAACAGCAAGCTTGATGGTGAGCAGATAATGCCATACATGTCTTCTGTGGGATTTCTTTGGGCTTCATGAAAACACCTGAGGCTGATCACCATTGGAGACAGGCAGTGGGCTGGCACATCTGATCCACATGCAACGGTTCTTCTGTAGTTCCCTCTGTAAAAGACAAGAGAAGTTGATTAATCATCCTAAGAAGTTAATTGTATTGTTGTACTTCAAGATTTAAACCTCTCCACTGTGTACTTTTGTGCCACGTTGCTCTTCCTGGACGCTGCCAGTGAGTGGATATGAATACTCAAAATAAATCAGTTTTCTGTGGAGATCTTTCTCCCCAGATACAACAGTATTACATTTTATCAGAGTTGCTTTGGAGGGGCCTGTGAAATTTCTCACTCCGGAGATCCTCTTCCCAGTGAAAGAAGGCACTGGATGGGGACAGGAACAGATAGACCTGCTGTTCTGTCTCTTGTGAGAACATCTATCTTTTAACTGAATATAACTTTGCGAAATTTGAATTTTTCTCTTTGATTTATAAACTACCATGCAGATGTGTGGTATTACTTAATAGACCAGGGCCAGAGCTCATTAGCCAGTCCTTCGGTAGAAGTGCACATGTTGCAGTCATGGGGCCACTGTTGGAGGTCACTTCACGGAGTCAGAGATGTTCCTGCCGTGAGCACTGCGTAAAAACCAACTCTCTCTGAACTCACCGTGTCATTAATAGCAATAGTGATGTTCTCCCTATTTAACCAGCAGGACAAGATGCTTGCCTGTGTACCCATATTGATCAAAAAGACAAAGTGCATTTCCAAATGGAAAATCACCTCAGTGTCAGATGACCTCCCTCAGTTCATACCAGCTGAAATGTGTGGAAGAGAAGCCACTGGTCTTTTCATAGCATATTTGGTAGAAAGGTCTCTAAAAACTGTACTTCTGTCTAGAGAAAAAAATACAGAAATCTCAATATCCTGTTCATATTTACATGAATTTATAGAAAGAGCATGATGGAAAGTATAAAAAATACCTACTTTATGTACACATTCGGACTAAAATTATAATTGTTGCCCTATGAACCACTAATTTCCATGCATGAAGGAAATTACCATTTCAGCTCAATGTATATATTCCAAATTCCAATATTAACTTTACAAACCGATGTAATTATTCATGTACCGAGCTTCTTGGATGTTCATTCTATGACAAACATTCAAACTGTTGTAAGCCTTATCCAACATACACAGAACTAATGGCAGCAGCTGCTAAATATTAATTGGCAATACTCATTCTCATAAAGACTCTTTCATATAGGCTGTTCAGACTTCAACTGTCCTTGCACAAAGAAAGGGAAAGGAGCTGCATTACAGAGGGCTCAGTTTCCCTTCGTGCTGTTGCTCCAAAAGCAGGACAGCTGAGGCTGCTTGACCATAAGATCAGTGACAACTGTAGCATAATTGTAAGGTTGGATATGCATTCAGAGAGCTGCTAAGACCATGGAAATATGAAATGTAGCCTCAGACAGGGTATTGTCTCTGGAAGGGGTGCACATCACTAGGGCTCCTTAATTCTTCTAAATCTCATTATGTGGGGCTATTGTTAGAAGAAGAAATAAGGGAGAACGTAGTTGTAAGTAACTATGAAAGCATTCTAAACAAAGTCGCCACTTAGCACATGCCTTATTCTGACCACCTCAACACTGGAATATTGCATTTATGTAATTCTTGCCATAATTCACACTGCTGGATCATTAAACATGTACTTTGTTATTGCCAAGCATAATTGTGAGCTGCTGGAAGCATTACTGGTTTGTAAATAAGTATTTCTTCATAGATGGATGAGAGGGTTTTCTTCCATGTTCGTTTGCATATCACTTATGAGAGAAATTCAAATAATGTATTTTAGAGGGAAGATAGCAAGAGGAGTGCAAGTAGCAAGAATTAAATAACAGAAACACAATTACTAAAGAACTGCTGTAGCATATTCTCCTTATGTGGCAGAGGTTTTACAATATTTACTTTATACGATAGGAGTTATAAGTGGAATTCTGTGTTGTCTGTTCAGCCTATTATGCAGATGGTGCTTGATTAAAATCTATTTTAAACTACAGCGATTACTGCAAGATAGTGTGCATAAAACAGCTCTCCTAGCTCCATTAAAGGCTTTGGTACTATTGCAGTTTATTTTAAATATGCTTATAGACATTTTCCAGGTTCTCAAGGGACATTTAGATATCAACGATGTGCCTTACTTGATAGTTTTAAATCCTACACTAGATATTCTTGTGATCTATTATGTGTGCAACATGGTTAATGTACACTTTTTTAAAGTGAAAGATTATTGCTTTCTTGTGATAAATAAGTTAAATACATCACCATAATTAAGCAATAAGCCATGACAGGAGGTGGATTACCATGAGCTAACTACACCTCCAGGGATTTTGAGGCACAAGTCTATGCCTAGCAGAATATATATGGTTTTTATTTTATTTTCCATCTGTCTCTGCTTTGCTGGTTAGAAGTGGAGTCTATGAAGCTGATAGACTGATGGGAGCATAAGGTAGGCTATCATCTCAGCCATTTGCAAGGTTATTAGTACTGGAATTCTGGTATTCTTTTTATTTCGTTATTTTCATATAAGACAAACAGAATTTCCCCTGTGAGTACTCTGTTTTTAACAGTGGGTTTTTGAAGTCTCTTGATCATTAAGGTTGGAGAATAAGCTTTTAGAGCTGTTCACAGAACAACTTACCAGAAGGCACTTACACAAGTTTCTGTAGTATATCACCTAGTTTAAGAGTAGTTGAAGTAGTGTGGTATCCTAATGTACAGAGAACTTTTAAATCTCATTGGTTCAAAAACAAACTGAAAGGAGAAAATTGTTACCAAATCACACAAGTAAAACTTTAACTATAGAACTAATTATTGCCAAGTCTTCTTGCTCATGGAGTTTTCACAGGACTTCTGAGAAGTTTAGACTGATGTTGTCAAATTAACTAGAGAGCCCTAGCTAATTATACGTTAACTGCTAGTTTTGTGTACCCTGTAGAATTAAATAAAAGCAAGAGACAAAAAGTTGGATAAGTTAATAATGGGTAGCACACTTTTGTTTTTCCGTATTTTCCAAATGCTGGCAATAGGCTGCAATAACTTTGTATTAAAGTTGCAACTATTGTAACATAATGCTCAGAAAACAAGCAACTTCATTTTCAAGTTGCGGTCATCGCTTTGTTGCTGTTTTTAGTAAGCCACAGAGATCCAGCTTGTTCACTGTAGTCACCTGGGTTCTGTTGGACACCACATAGTGAGGCATATAGGAAAATAAAAAAGTTATTTTTCTCAAAATGAGGATTTCCAGCCATTTTCCTCATGCAGTTCCAATGATTTCAACATCTGTATCCTCCTGTGCCACTTGATATGCATTATTAAAAAATAATAATAGAAGGAAGGGAAAGAAGTCATGCCTAGTAGATCGTTAGCCTAGAGCATCCCATTTATGCTCTTCATCTTCTCGTACTTCAAAACGCTTATGATGCACAGTGCTTTGGTCATGCTGACAAAAGAGAAAAGCCTTTGAACTCACTTGTAAGATCACACACCATTTCTACAGCTACAGTAAATTAAGTGATCATATCAAGAAAAGCTACTTTGCCATGGAGCTCCAATGTGTTGAAGAATCAGGTCATTGTCTCTTTATGTGCTTGTAAGTCATAGAATCCTGAAATCATTTAGGTTGGAAAAGACCTTTAAGATCATCAAGTCTTAACTGTTAACCTCACACTTCCAAGTTTGCCACTAAACCATGTGCCCAGGAGCCTCATCTACACATCTTTTCAATGCCTCCAGGGAGAGTGACTCCACCACTTCCCTGGGCAGCATGTTCCAATGCTTGACAATCTCTTTGGTGAAGAAATTTTTCCTAATATCCAATGTAAACTTCCCCGGGGGCAGATTTAGGCTGTTTCTTCTCATTCTATGGCTTGTAACTTGGGTCAAGAGACCAACACTCACCGTGCTGCAACCTTCCTTCAAGTAGTTGTAGAGAGTGATAAGGTCTCCCCTGAGCCTCCTTTTTCTCCAGGCTACACAACCCCTGTTGTGTCAGCTGCTCCTCACAAGTCTAGTGCTCCAGACCCTTCACCAGCTTCACAGGAAAATAGGGTGCTTTGCTGTTTGCACAAATGCTCATGTGCAGGGTTTTTTCAGGTGGTGCATAAATAAGGCACATGAGCTTTCCTCCATACACCATTCCTCTTTCACTTCTTTCCTCAAACCCTTTGCTTTTACATGAGCAGACATAAAAACTACTCAGCTAAATCCAGATAGGTCAAAACTGATCCTTTAACGGGCTCTAAACTGTCTATACTGGTAAAGCTTTGCTTCTTCAGGCTTCAGTTAGAAGGTGTGTAGGGGAATGTCTATAACTTGAATTGCTTGGTTCACAACCAGATTTTCTTTGAAGTCCCTAGACGGTGTACCACCAGCTGTAGAAGATATTGATTTTAACAGTAGTCTGGGGTCATTCTGGGGAAGGATGTAAATAAGCAAAAGGTAGAAATGACAGTGTTTCTTCTGTCTGCAGATGGTTCATATTGTTGAACTGATACTCAGGCTATAGAGAAACTAATTCAGTTTGAATTTTCTCATTATTTTCATGTCATAGCCACTGGCAATAAAACTTAGAAAAGGTAAGAAGATGACCAGATGAACTACAGAGATTATAACAATTATATGAAAGAGAAATATAAAGTATTTTAAGGGAAAAAATAGCATTATCTGAAATACTCATAGTGAATTTTATACACGTGACTAATGCAGATATTGTCAACATTTGGATTATTAAAGATAACAACAAAAATTCCATTTCTGCATGCAAAATCCAAAATGTTTGCATCACAGAGGCTGTAACAGTGGTTGGAGTGAATTAAACTGGCTTTTTTAAAATAATACTTTCCTAATTTTATATTACAGGTCAACGGTGGCGAGAAGAGACCTGCTTCAGATATAGGAAAGAAACCCAAAACTCCCAAAAAGAAGAAGAAGAAGGACCCAAATGAGCCACAGAAGCCTGTGTCTGCCTATGCATTATTCTTTCGAGACACTCAAGCAGCCATCAAGGGCCAAAACCCCAATGCTACTTTTGGTGAAGTCTCTAAAATTGTAGCTTCAATGTGGGACGGCTTAGGAGAAGAACAAAAACAGGTACAATATGTGCTGTAGCTCACAGGCTTTGTTTCAGGAAAGTGTTATCAGGGTCATCTGAGCACTGTAGGCAGCTTCTTTTGTTTGCCAGGATGAAACTTGAATATCTGCCATCTCAGGAATATGATTTAAAGACACTGAGATAAGGAGAGTATTGTTTTATTTCATCTGTATGAAACCGCTAAAAGAGTTTACCTTGCTTTGGGATGTGACACAAGTTTTAAGATTATATTTAGGGATGTTTTATGCTGAAATCTGTGGGCCTAGGATTTTACAATGTCATTGCCCTGTATGTGAAACTGTCATGTAAGAGGACCTTGCTGCCAAAACTCGTACTTGTGCAGTGTGACCAGACATATATCTGAGCTGCCACTTGCAGATGTTTCCCTTCGCCATGATCCCACGATGCCAGAAGGGGAGCTGGGCTCACATTTGCTCCCAAACCACCTGGTTTTTGTGAAAGAAGTTAGTGATGTGCTGGCCCAAAGAGAGCTAGGGTGCACGCTGGCAAAGGGCATCCTCTAGCATATATGTGGGCTGTGGAAATCACTTCCCAAGGTTATTTCCATCTTCCATGGAAAGGCCTTGGTTCTGTAACGAGGGCAGCAGAGCTGGACCTGAAACTTTGCAGAAATCCTTCCAAGTCAGTCAAAGCTGTGTAAAAGTGGGCAACTCTGGAAGCTCATCACATTTAAGTGGTGACAGCTGGCAAATACCATTGATCCTCACTGAAGCATACCATTGCTTTTCTGTTGTTATTGGTTGCATTTTTATTAACTGCCAACAGAATGGATTCAACTGATAAAGAAATGGGAACTTTAAGAAAGCAACAAATATGGAAGCAAAGGATATGCTAGGTGAGAAAAAGAGCTGGGACTAAACTGAATCTCGTTCATTCATATACTGTTATTATAAAATTGCAGTTAAAAACCTAAGAATTAAAGAAAACTTTTTTATGATATTTTGGTATGTAAAATTATTTAGTCTTGGAAAAAAAAAGGGTTACTTTGCTAATAACTGGGTGGTGTAGGTACATTTAGATTGTTGTTAAAGATACTAATGTAAAAAGAATCAAGATTTGGCCCTCACTGACTAACTAAAAAAAAAAAGCTTTTGTTATCTGGTATCCACCATTGAATAAGGCCAGCGTTCAGAAAGTTTAGCTGGAGGAATGGTAACTTTCTGAACACAGGGAACAGAAAAGTCTGCTGGGCTGACACATTACAGTTATTTTGTTGTGTTGTCTCTTTCTTTTCCCTTTTATAATATGCCCAGCAAAGACGAACCTAAAAACTGTAAAATGCCCATTTCTTTGAGCTTGTCATGTGAGTACTACCACCAAAATATTAAAACCCTTCCACAGAAATCTGTAAGAAAAGTGCATGAAACCCTATATTTCCAGCTTTAACTTCGATTTCCTATTCATGGTTGAGAGCAAAAATTGAGTAAGTCCTATGCTGTAAGAGCAGAACAAAATTTATTTTCCTTATCTCTGTTGTTGTTAATTTAAGTTGAAACACAGCAGAATGATGTGTTATGGAATCCACAAGACTCATCCACATAAAAATGGCTGAAACCATGTTTTTTAAGCCAGTGCTTTCAAGAGTTTGGGTTAGCATATCTTTGTTGCTTTTTGACTCATTTTGCCTATTCATTAGCATTTATTAAGCACATTTTTAAAACTCCAGGCCCAAGTCCTTTCTAATCTAGCACTGTACAAAAATAATAAAAGATAGTCCCAATTTAAAAAAAAATAAAATTGGCAATCCTGTTTTCTAGAATAAATTTAAACTCATTTTTTATTCCATTAGGGGTCTAATAGCACAAAGTAATGATTACAAGACATCTTAACTGACTAGATAGTCTGTATTTTAGAGGCCTAATTTTTCTGATCCAGAGCATTAGTGACTGTTATGAAACCTATGTCTCTGGTAGGAAAACTGGACTCTAAAAATACAAACTCTTAATGTAGCATTTGGTATTTGGCACTGAAGAAGTTTCAGAAATTCAAAAATAGTTAACTAAAGAAACAATAGCATCATTAGAGGACTACTTTATTGATGAATTATACTTGCTGAAAAGGATTCAATTATCATAAAGCTTCTGGCTTATGTTTTGGATGCTAATGCTTATTCTGGAATTTAAATAGAAGTATGTTTCCAAATTGTGTTTCCTGAATTGGAACTCCTTTTACTATTTAAATAGTAAATACAAATTAATCAGAAAGTAGAACATAATGCAGCTATTGAGAAAGAAGAGTAGCCTCATGTTTTCATGCTAAAATGAAAACTTCTTTGTTCTTATGATCCGAGCCGTTTTTTTCTGAAATGCATAGAATTCTTCTTGTTTATTTCTTACGACTGACCACAGAATAAATAAAAGTATAGAAACTCAGTACAATAACGACCTAAGGGCAGTATATGTATGTCCAAGCCTTTGCAACAAAATTTTGATAACCTGACATATTAGACTGTAGCTTGGAAAGCTTTTTGGAATAACCACATATGTTTTTTCAAACTATGAAGAACTAGGAAAGTGTTGTTTGAGAAAATAGGATTTGAATGACAAAAAAGGAAGTTTTATTATGAACTAGCTGACGGTGGGTGCCTTACTGAAGTTAGGGGAGGGTTATGCTTAAAATGGCTTGCACTCTGATATTCTTACCATGAGAATAATGCAATTTATTAGATTAAAGCAGATAGCGGTGTACTTCCCTCCTATTTTACCGTATGAAGACATTTGCACTTTTGAGTCACATTAATTTGTTTGTAAAAAGCCCATTTGCAAACAATGCTGGTGTGTGACTGTATTTTGTTTGTCCAAATTTATCTACACAGAGGAGTCTGGAAGTTAAAGGGAGTTTAGTGGTCATGGTGGACTTTGTCATGGACTTCTCAAATTCTTAATAGAGTACAATAATTACACATGATCAGAGGCAGGCACTGTGCATTTTCCTTCATTTTTCACTGTAAATGCTTTCTAAAACTGTTCAGATTAATAAATCTGTGAATGGTAGGCAGCTGTAGCAGTAGTATGTTGAGGTACATTTTCCTCAATGATGTAGCCATGGCAGGGAGATATTTTTTTTCAATGACTTTTTCAGTTCCTCTCTTATGATCACAAACACTGTTTTCTCCTTAGTACTGTACTTCTGTGCACCCATTCCTATAGCTGGTCCATGTACATCTTTGTCCTTTGCACACTTTTTTACTGCAAAGGGGAAATCAACAGCCCCTAGGAAAGAGGGTTGAGTATGCTAAATGGTTGAGGCTTTCAGACAGAACACTGGTTTAAACTAGGTAAAAAGGCTATTCAGGTCATTTTCTGTCCTTAGATGAAAAAGGAGATTTTAGATAAATTTTAAATCAGTACCAGATGTGCATGTAGTAAATGAACCTTAAGTTTCTAATTGGAGCCCTAGTAAAGCTGTAATAGATGTGGCAAATTACAAACAAAATGTTCTTGTTTACATTAGTGTAACTTTAAAACTTCAGCCAAAGACCTTAATAAATGTTCTGTTATTCTAAAAATGGAATTGAATGTCTATTCAACAGTCAACAAAATTAATCTCTGGTGTAACTTCAGTGACTTAACTGGAATTCTAGTAGGAATTAATTTGGCCTCCTATGAACAGCTTAGTGTGCATACTTGTGTGTGTGTGTATGTGTTCCTGTGTGTTTACTTCAACGCTGTGCTGGCCCTACGGCTGGGAGAAGGAGGGATTCACCTCAGGCACCCCAAACTTAACAATCAGAAGAAGCAGGTGAAACGACTGTTTGAGTCCTGTGACAGATGCTTTCTTTCAGGCTGCATAATTCATAGGCAGTAATATTAGCTGCAACAGTTCAGCTCAATAGCAACACCTCATTATTTTATCCCTCAGTATTTATTCCTATGGTTGACGCCTCATGAAATTACTGTTAATGTGTTTATATAAGGGCAGATCTGACACAAGTGGGAAGAATTTAATTTCCCACTCATTCTTTCCTGCTGATGTGTCCTCTTCCCCTGGTAGAAGTGGCAAGTGTAAATAGTTAATTTGCTTCAATTATGAGCCTGTCCTGCTAAATTAGAAGCAGCAGGAATATGAAGAGCGAGAATTATACATATGAGGCAGCTGACAAATCCTCTGAGCTCACAAAATCAAATCATTTACTCCTCATTGGTGCTCAAAGAC
Source organism: Oriolus oriolus (assembly GCA_013400235.1). Taxonomy (NCBI): domain Eukaryota; kingdom Metazoa; phylum Chordata; class Aves; order Passeriformes; family Corvidae; genus Oriolus; species Oriolus oriolus. The sequence continues at coordinate 187,549 of VXBT01002176.1, read as the reverse complement.
CCACTAGATAAAAGCTGCAGTTCATTCTTTAACATCTGATGGAACTTGGATTGTATGCTACCAATACTTTCGTAAAGCAAAGTCCCTGTGCATTAGTGTCAATATTTGTGATGCTGTTACCATTTTCACTATAACCCATAAGCTTTCAGGGGTTTTTACTTTGTCTCTAAAAATAACTGAGGCTGATTTGGGTATGAAAAATAACAAAGCCTGCTTTATAAGTTTCTCTTTTGACCACAGGGAAGTTTTAGACACAGCAGCACATTATCCACTGCTGGGATGAACCAGGTAGATCAGCAGGGGGCTTACAAGTAATGCTGGCCATATCTCCACAGCTTCTCTGATGATGTGAGGCACCACGAGTCAGATCAAAGTGGATCCAAGATCATTGTTTCAACAGGTCTTGACTCTGCCTGGCCTCTGGGAACACCTAACCTATATGCTCCCTCCCAGGGCGAGATGGCATCCCATCCCTTGACATGGTAAATGAGATCATCCATCCCAAGGCTGCAAGAGCCATCATGTCCCCATTGCATTGCCATGCATGTAGGGTGCCCAGTGTCAGGGTGTCACACAGTTCAGGGGACTGGCTGCTGAAACAGCTTCAGAAGATGTGCAGTCCATGAGGTCAAGGTAGTCAGTAACATTTTTAAAAGAATTTTCAGTTTCTTCCCTTATATATGCTGAAATACTCATAGACATTTGTTTATCTATCTCTTATTCTCCCTTGAAAAACCTTTACTTGCTCCATGCTAATGAAGCAATCTCCGAGGAATAAGTAACATACTTGTAAGAGAATGAGAATGTGCCTTCAGTTTAGTAGATAAACAACCACACAAGGTTTAGCTTTGTTTTATTTTTGTAAATAAGAATAGGAAGAGAAGGCACATCTGTGTGTGCACACTGCCAAATTGAATTATAAGCAAAATGGATTCAGGAGCAGGCACAACAGAGAGCAACCTTACATCTCTCCTCTCAGCTACCTGCACCAGCAATGTTGATTTCACCAGTGTCACATCTAAGGCGTGTTTGGGAGATGCACTGCTTTTCTTCACAAATTTCTATATTGAAATTGTGTCTCTACCCTTTGAAGGTCTAGACTGGAGTGTGAAGATTTCAAAACAACTGATCCTCATCCTGGTGTATTCTCCTTTTCCCTTCCTCTGGAACATCTGGGCTTAATGAACTGGAACAAATGGGCCAATAATAGGCACACACTAAGCATAGATACAACTTGTGTCTATGGACATATATACATATATGTAAAGTTATATCTTCAGGTTTTTCTGTAACCCTGTCTTCTACATGGCCAATCCTTGAACCCCTTAACTTCCATTGACTTCAGAGAGGAGAAGTATTGGACCCCCTGGGAGGCCTGAAGTCACAGGGAACATTAGACACCCCCTGTCCAGGGTAGCCTTCTAATATCCGTATGCAGCACACAACAAACACAGGTCCTAGAGAGATATTGCACAAGGCCACTGAGTTATGAAATGTTGGCTTTAAGTCCGCTTCACCTTCTTATTGTACTTGGAAGCAGCTGGGCCAAAAGGACCCTGGGTTTCAAATACTGCAGTATTTATGCACAGTAGCAATGTGCATAAATAATAGCCTTAATTTTCTACTTATTCTTCTTCCCCAGCTTTTATCCCTACATTTAACCTCAATAGGAACATGACTTTTAAGTCATTTGCATGCAAAGCTGGATTTAGGCCCAATTATTATGCCTCCATTCAGCCTCACATCCTCAGTTTTTGTTTTTTTTTAAATGTACCAGCAAGTGGAAATAATCACCACATAAATCATATGTTTAATGTCACTTGTTTTGTACTCAACTTTCATCCAATGTGCTTCTGATAAAGTGTACAGTCCTGCTCCTGAAAGCATCAAGACTATGAGGTCCAATTTAGGCCTGGCACAAATGGCTGCAATTTCCGCTGTTCTCCATAGAGTCTCACTGTTAGTGCTAGAGCTGAATTTGGCCTGTGATCTTTCCCCCACATGCCAGAAAGACTGAATTCTTCCCCCTAAGCCACTAATATGTCATCAGTATCTTTTCCATGCTCTACAGTCAAAGAGACTACTGAGCCATATAGCTAGCCCTGGGCCTCTTTCTGTTACTGTATGTACTTAGATTAAAAATCAACTGGTAACATATTTCAATGTCCATTAAGCAGTTCTGAGGATTTTTTTTCTGACTGCTGTGGGAATATCTTTCTCCGTATTTTAGATGAGTGTGTGAAGATCTAGGTGCCTTTGCTGCAAAATCAGGAGATTAAAACTAGAGATATGTCTCCCACTTGGAAAAAAACACAAGTTTTCTCTATCAGCCGATGTATTTAGAGCCGGGAACAACAATCTGAATGTGGAATTTAATTCTGGATTGGAGCCTACTGTATTTTATCAGATGACATTCCTGTAACTGTAGTCCGTGAAAATGACACTCCCATGGGATATAACACTGCAGAGACCAAGAACACAAAATCGGTCATGTTGCTTTTTGATTTGCTACTTTTGCATATACTGTTTTGTGGGGTTTCTGGAACACTTCCACCAAAACAAATGTGGGCACTTTTACATCATTTTAAAAAGACAAATATAACTTGCTTGCAAATGTCAGCTCTAAGGAGATATCCACAAGATAAACAGAAAACTTCCCTTCCTTTGTCATCCTCGTACCATCTATTTAGGCAAAGCCAGGGAACTAGCATGGTTCTTTTTAATTTTCTTTGTCAGCTAGGAGACACAGAGCTTTTGCAGACTTTCATGAAGCACAAATTCTGGAAGTCTCTTTTTCTCTTAAAATCATCAGTCGGTTTAGTTTGCTGTCTCCAAGGCTAGTATCATCTCTAATATCAAAGGGGACTGTAGTCACAAGCAATAGCTTTCCATTAGCACTCAAAACTGAGAACATGGTTGCAGACACTTGAGTGCCTGTTTTGGCTCTTGTGATGACTTGGGGAGGGGATATCTGTTCCCCTCAGGCAATGAGGGTACAAGCCACAAGTGACAGGGTAGTAACCCTGCTGCCTAGTGTGTTGTGATGTGTTGATAATCTTCCACAAGCAAGCCGAGAGGAAGTTCATTGCGAAAAAAAAGGCTAACCAGAACGAACACCTGGCTTAAGACATTACAGGTATATTTCAACTATATACATATATCAGTAATGAACTTCATATTATGGAACAACATAGAAAAGCACAGGAGACATAGAGCCTGCCTCAAGGAATTTATGATCCAAAAAGACAACAACTAAACAGCAGTTAAAATACATAAAGCAAAACATGACCAGAATTTGACAGCATAATGCAAAAGTGCTTAAGTGGTTTTAATCTGGTGAATCTAGTATTTGTGAGTGGTTGTCCTATAACTCACCAGCCCTCTATCTCCAAGTGGAACTTTGGTGCATTCAGTTTAAGGATGTGTGTGTATCACTGTTGATAAGAAGAGTTCAGTCCTCGCTGTGGGCTGCAATAGCTCTGGTGGCCCACATGCATGGGCAGCCCAGGAAACCTGAGCTAAAGGTCGCTGGTCCAATGGCCTGGGGGCTGGTACCAGCCTGTGAGAGCCCAGGGCATTCGTTTTCCCTGGTGGCCTAATTCAAGTCCTATCTTATACATTTACATGCACAAAGTGGGGTTTCATACTCACTCCTTTTTGCATGCTTTGCTGAACAGTGAAAGGGAACTTGAAGCTACCTTGGAAGTGCAGTTAAATAAGGACCTGCGTATTATGCTGTCTGCATTTGCGTGTGTGAAGCGCAGTAGGAAAACAATGCCAGCAAGTTCCATTTATAGACAAATGAATGTAGTCTTGGTGTTTTGGGGTTTCTATAAGATGCTGAAGAGAAAAAGAATAAATTAAAATGACCCACACTGCATATACAAAATGATGGTTTTTTTGTGCCAACATTCATTTTTCCACAACTGGGACAATATAGAAAATAAAATACTGTGTAAGGAAACAAATATGCTGCTGAATGAGAATGGGCCTTTGCTGCCTGAGTGACAATCAGTTGATGTTCAATTATCATGTTAATTGAATTAAAGCAAGATGGAAATTACTTAATTCCAAAACTATATGTTCCTGTCAAGTTACTTATTTAATAATTGTTTCTTGCTTGACAGAGGACAGGAAAATGACCTTATAGGAGATTTTTAAAATGCTATAAATAAAACTAAATATTCCCACTGTACAATATATATAAGCAACAGAACAGAACCCTGCTTCATGATACTGGAAAAATGTTAATTATATTATTGGATATGGTGTGTTTTATAATTTGGCACTGTCTTAAGCATGAAGCTCAGAAGAGCTTCAGCTATTTTCTAGAGCACACTTGAATGATGACACAAGCCTTTTTCCTCCCCAAAAGTGCTGCAAGGATGCAACACTTACAACAACACAAAACTATTTAAGCCTGAGGGCTAAAAAATTCTCACAGCTGCAGAAAAGAAAAAAAAAAAAAGAGTTTGGAAGGAACAGCTGACTTGCTCATACCTGTTTGAGGTACTGCTGCAAATGCTGAAGACGCTCCCCACTTGCCCTGCCTTCATAAGCCCCCTGTGCAAGTCCAGGCCAGCACAAAGCCAGTGAATTGGTACCACTGCCAGGGCCACATTCACCTGCCTTCAGAGAAAAATATTGACGGCCAGAGCAGACCTTGTTGCTGTTTGTGTTATCAAGTGTTTTCTCCCCAGACAGGCAGAACTTAACCCTAAATTTTAGTCTAGGCCATGACCAATCAGAATTTCCAAAACCACCATGAGGATCATCAGCCTATTTGCATGCTGACCTAAGCAGTGGTCACATTCAGAAGGACAGTGCACGTAGACAGTGAGACCGCAAGCTGTTGTTCTCAGAGGACACACCAAAGCTTTTCCAGGGACAAAGTGGGGCAAGCTGATCACCCTCCAGACAAGCCAGCCTGCAGGGACCATTCTTGCCAGTGCAAAAATCAAAGCACGCTGGGGTCATCTAAAACTTTTCCCCAGTCAGTAAGGACTTTTTTACTATAGTGACCTTCTGTCAAATTGTTGAAGTTCATGGTGCCAGGTAAGGCATGGTGTTTATGTGATTATTATTCATTCACCGAAAGATTCAAGAGAAGAGGGCAAGGTAGTGCATACACTGAACATGGTAGATGCATAGGTAGGAAATAATTAAATAACAACTGTCTGATGGTGTTCCTATGAAGTAGTGGTGTTTTAGTTGGAGATTTGCAGAACTGTTGTTAGCTTCATATTATTGAGTTAACCTTGTGCAATATGACTATTTGCAGGAAAAGTCAGGTCCCAGAGGACTCTTTCAATTATGCTGTGGCTGTAAGAGCACAGCAGGAGTGTCTCTTTTTTTATATTTGTGTAATGCAAAATAAAACCCAATGTGGAAGCAGTAGATACATGATCTTTTGAAGAACATTATTCTGAAAAGAATTCTTTGTTCAGCTCTGTTTTTTAAGTTGGCTATCAGAATGATGCAGAGGCATTGCAATATACAAAGCAGTATAACTTAGTCTTTGTTCTGTAGGTCAAGCTGAATTCATTTTAGCAGCTAGGAACAGACTGCTGACTAATTTCTTATTTGTTTTCAAAACAAATAGTAATTCCCCTAATAATCACAAATGATTACAACTTAAGAAGCAAATTGCTACCTTTTTTTTTTCTTTGCAGAACAATAGGAGATCAGCAAACACTACATATTTATCTTAATCTGGAGAAATTACAAGGGTGCAAAGATACAGTTGCACAGCTAAAACCAATCTTTTTCCCTCTCTGTCTTTATAGTTACAATTTTAGAAGCCTAAGACTTCTCTGTTTCCATTATGATCTTTTGCTTCCCTGGGAAGCAAAATCTTTAATCCTTTTAGGCAACCTCTGAGTTTTGCCAGTCTGTATCTGAGGTTTGTTCTGTGTCTGAAAGCAAAGCCTCAGTGAAACAAAAACTTGTTTCACGAGTACATTCTTTATAAAAATGGTGTTGTGCTGGATCCTTCCAGCCTGACATTACCACTCTCCCTTTGTAGTCTGCAACTGTATTGTCCTCTGTGTGTACACTCTGTGCTGCCAGGTCCTCTCCATTATGGGACTGCTGGTTTTAGTGAAGCATTGGAAGATCAAAAGAGAACACTTTAAAGTTTCATAAAGTTTATCTTTCTGGGGAGGAGATGTTCATGTGTGCTTTTAGCTGTGGAATTCAGATGAACACCCCAAGATTGTCCTCCTAAATTGCTTTGCCTCTCTTTTAGCTTTGAATCAATAGCCCAGTTAACTAGGCTGTGAGGAATGGGAGGGGGAAGGTCAACAGTCGTTACTTTCCTCATGGAGGCTTTCCACAGGTGACTAGGTTGTGCATTTGGCTGGAGAAGTGGACAACAGAGACACAAAGCTGCAGTTTCATTTTGTGCGATGTTATGAATCCCAAATGCCTGTCCACACATGGATTAACCCCTGGCATGTGACTTAAAAATTGTGAAATATAGCAACAATAAAAAAGTATATTTTCTTTCCCTTTATTTGTCTCCCTCACTTTTAAACCTTTAGATGTTTTTTAAGCTTTTCATTTCAACAAGATGAGGAGTCAGTCCTGCTTAGTTACATGAAGCCCAGATGCATGTATGACTCCTAAATCTACCCCTTCAGGAAAAAAACCCAAAACATGAAGTAGTGAGAAACTCATGAGAATATTTGCAAACAGAAATGTTGAGTTGTTCCTGAATCTGTCACTGATATGGCTAACAGCAAGGCATTAGCTAGGCGCCATGGATCAGAAGCTGGTTCTCCTCCTGAGAGCTTTCAACCCTAAACATCTACACATGTTTTTCTAACATCATGTTACTGTAGTGCTATGAGGTTCTGCCTAACCCTGCAGATAATCTTTGATCTTGAAATCTGCGAAATTGAAGTGATTCTCCAAGGTCTTTAATCTATTATGAGATTGTGCACATGCCACATTTAAAATAATTTGGTGAGTTGAGAGAAATGTACAGAAATAGATCCATGCTTCTGAGAAGTTAATTAGACCGATATGGGATCAAGACTGGAATAATGACTAACATTTATTATCCTTAGCAGCTCCATGGGCTTCTTTGACTGGCCCCAACAGTTCACCCCGGGAAGAGACAAATCCTCGTGGCTGAACTGTAGTGCTGTCATCTCCTCCTTCATTTAGCTCAAATGTCTTTCTGCAGATTCTCATCTTCCCCAGAGGGTTTTAACTTGTCTCACAAGTGGAATCCAGAGGAGAGGGTCACACTTACCTTCCCCCATCCCCAAAGGTCCCATTTGAAAGTACGCCCCACACTTCACTTTGAGCAATTAAACCTGAGATGCTATGAGGAATATTGTTCTTTCAGTACTGCTGGTTGGTTAAAGGGTGTTTCAGAGTTAAAACAATATTTTATTTAAAATATTTGATGTTTATTATTTTACTCTTTAAGCAGTATGATGAGGAAAGACTGTTTACTTAGAAAGACATTATGAAAATGCATGAGACACACTGGTGATGAACAAAAACAAAACCAGATTCATTTACCAATGTGCCACTCTTTGTTTTTAGGTATACAAAAAGAAAACCGAAGCTGCCAAGAAGGAGTATCTGAAGCAGTTAGCTGCCTACAGAGCAAGCCTTGTATCCAAGGTAACACATAATGTATATACATACACACATATCTATAGTGACATATTGCAAACCATTTTCCGCTGAGCACCACAGTATTTAGTGCAAATAGCCTTGTTTATTATCACCGTAAACTTACGTTTAAGTTGCAAATGCTTAGTAAACACAGTCATCTCTCCACGTAAAGATATCCTTTCCCTGCTGGTCATCAAGACAGCACTTCACTTTGGGAGTAACATTCCAGTTCAGCAGGAAAAGGAGGTAGTGGTAAACAGACCTCAATATAACAAACATGCCAGGCAGCCACCATGCTACCTATAAGGGAAAAAAATACATCATGCACAAAATACCTGGGTTTGGTTTTGTGGGGTTTTTTTAGTACTGCTTTTTACCTTGAAATCACAATACAGAAATAGTCAAGCTCAGATGACTGTGAAGATTTTCATAAGAAATGTTAATTTCCATTCAACGACCAGCAAGCCATTGTGAGCACAGCATAGGTCACCACTAAGAGAATGGTGGAATGTTCTTTCCTGGAACACACCAGTATATCCCAAATATACAGCCAGTAGCAATTTTCTAAATAGATTTATTCAAACATTCTCAGTGCCCATAATTTTGCAGTAGACTCTTTAGAATTTGTAATAGACTTTTAAATATGCAGAAGAATGTGAAATTACTGTACTGTGTCAATGTGAAAAACCAATTGAGCAACTTCAGAATCATACTAGTTAGAAGCACTTGTTTTGGGTCTATCAAAACAAATTTAGATATATTTTGTTCTTACTTAAATAAAATCAATTTTAGAGGTAAAGATCACAGTGTGAAGGACTGGCATATAGGACATGAGAAGAATTTCTTGGTTACTTTGAAATGTTTTTGGGGCCCTGCACACAGTACTACTCTGTATATTATATTAATTTGTACACATTTCAGGGGGTTACTATATGATTAGCCATACAAGGACCTTTCATGCATGTTTCTACATTATCTCCAGATTTGGTCAGTGTTTGTTCTGAATTTGAAATACGGGGTGTTGTCTCATCCTTTTTGGGGGGTTATGTCCTATAACTTTCTATTTTGTATCTGCTATTATTAATATTTCTGCATTTAGTTAAAGTAATTTACAGAGTACCTTTAATTCCTGTATTAGGACTGTTTGGTTCCAGAAGTAATCATTGCCTTTCAAAAGAGTACCATGTGCACACAAGCAAATCTTTTTGAAATAGCTTTCTTAATGGCAAAAGATAGGTCTGAAAAGCTCAAAATACTCCAAGTTTTGTAAGAAATGCATGAACCCAGCTTTTCACTTGAGAAAATAACTTGGCTATCATTATTCAGCACATCATGGACTGTTTATGTAACACTCTATGTGGCTTAATTTTGAAATGCACAATATAAAAAATGAGATTTTTTTAAGAGAAAAAAAGTGTATTATTGCATTTTCTGAAGTTTTTTTTTAGAAAAAAAATTTGGAAGACTGTTAATCAGTTCAATGCATGAATCCATTTGTGCAAATATTTAAATTTGTTGTTAGTCAGAAAAGCACTGAAGCATTTTCTTAACTTTTAAGCAATTATTTAAATTCTGCCCATAATGTAATGTTTTCCTCTAGTGTGGAAAGTATAAAAATATAAACTTAATGAAGCTGAGTACTGATTGCTTATTCCCATGAACACACTCAATGAATCTAACAGAGCTGGCACGTAACTAAAGCAAGTCCATTTTGGAATAAGGCTGTAAAATAACCAGTTGTAATATAATATCAGTATATTCTACATTATCATTATTAAATATTTATATGGCACCAGAAGAGTTGTAGTTCTTTAGACAAGCATGAGGAAATATATATAATACATAATTAGGATTACTTGGAGTCAATGTGGTCATTTATGTCCATGTTGTTATATTATCATCCATAAAAACTACTTTTAGACAATATTATTAAGATTCCAAGACCTCATTTTCAAAAGTAACACACTTTTTTCCAAAAATGCTTTATTACCCTATTAATGATTTGCTCATGTACATATTTTATACTCTGTACCTCACTCTGTGGTACCTCACACCTATATTTAGGTGTTCATCCTGGATCCTCCTGAGTTATATTTACTGCATGTTGTTTAACCTTGCTGCTTTATAGAATTTTCTGTGCTGCTCATCCCAACAGTTCTCTGGTGTAAAGAAATTTTCGCTAATATCTGGGAGCAGGAAGTTTATATTGTCCATATTTTCAAACACAATTAAATAGTTGTGAAATTGGGTTCTCAGTAATTTTGTGTGTTCTCCTTGGAATATCTAGAACTTCATTTTTCAAAATATTTGAACAATATTAAACCCTTCATGTTCATAGCAGAGCTCCAATGACTTCGGGGTGGCAGCTATGAGATGCACAATTGTGCTTCACATCCCATCAGGACATGTTTTTGCTCTCCAAATGTTATCCAGTTATCAAACTTTCTTTCACGTCCCCTCCTAGAGGATTGTATGCAGGAAGAGGCAGGCACAAGCAGGCAAGAGTTCTGCTCAGGTCCCGTCTGTCCAGCCCAGCAGGTGCCTTACACCTCCCAGAGTGGCTGCTTTTCCTGTTTCCTAACTTTTCAGCACTGATTCTGCCACCTTTTTTCATTAATTATTACTGGTTTTTAAACAACTAGTGAGCGTATGTGAGTCTTTGTGTGTGTTTTTCTGCATTTATTTGCAAGTCTTCTCTTTTCTGAAAAGCAAGGAATGGACATATGCCATGTTCTACCTCAGTGGCCTAGCCTTGGAGCTGAATTCACGGCACCCATCTTGGCCATTTGACATTCCAGGGTAGTCAAAGTAGAAGACTACAGAGAAATGGGGCAGATATCCTATTGCCAGGAGACTTCCTAGCCTCTGCCTGACGGCAGAATAATGACATTCAGACACGATGGTGTTCATCCCAAGCTCTGGAGTGGAAGTGCAGCATCAGGTGGAGATGGTGGCCTTCTCCATGACACTCAGTTCCTTGCTCATTTTCTCTGCTTTTTTTCTCTCCTCTCCTCTCTCGCCTCCCCTCCCCTACAAGTCCATTTTTTAGAAAGCTGAGCAGTTCTGTTTGGAGTTTGTCACACATACACAGAGGTCACACACACCCCTAGTGTGTATCATATCAGACTGTGTTATTTGACAAAATCAGAGCTGAAAAGAGTGGAAGTGTCACCAGCAACTCCGGTAATAGGATTGCCAGCCCAGCTCTAGTACACTTTTAAATGCTTTCATGATGTCTTTATAAGATGTATGGCCACCACCCAGTAAATAAGGTAAACATATGATTGTATAAATATATCGGTATGCATTAATTCCCATTAATTTATAAGTATGTTCCCTGTATTTTCCCCTTTTTTTGGGTGGTTGAAATTAATGGTTCTGTTGTTTAGTTTGTCCATGTGTGTAGGAACTGATAGGTAAAGTAAAAACACATAACAAAGCATTATATCTTCTGCTATGCAGATTGCCATATTGCTTATAGTACTGACTAAGCCTTTGCATTGTAAACAAGTGTCTTTATATTTGCCCTTAGTTGCAACTTTTAGTACTATTCAGGTCCAGAAATGCAGTCTCTGGTATCTGGTAATTTGTACAGCATTACATAAAATGCTGTGAATTGCAATTTTACTTTTTCATAAAACAAGCACTTTTTCTAGCTTAACCAGCCTTTTTTCCGGCTGACATTAGAGTTTTTGCTGCATCTTTCAAATATATATATTTAATATAGATATATATGGGTAAATGTTAAATGCTTTCATATATTACATGCATTCATCTATGTATATTTATAAAACAATATATGCATGTTATGTATTCAACATTTATAATATATTTATGTGCATATAAGTGATACATATATGCATGTTAATTATAGCAGTACAAATGTAACTGTTTCAGTAGTACGAAAAAGATTTCTCTTCCCTGTGTTACTCTTTTTGACTAGATGAATCTTTAATTCTCTCTGTGTAGTGACACAGTTTCAATTTTCATGAAGATATATACTGGCAACCATGGCTGAAGCTAAAACCTCTCAGTAAGGGGAATATTATTAAAATTCAAAATACTCAAGCATATTTCAAAACTCTGATGTTGTATCTAAGTCAAAGTGGTGTCCTCACTTGACTTTGAAGTGAACGCGTTGGACATTGTTCAGTTTTGTGGACAGTGCATATCCTTTGGACATGTAAAATTGCTTCTTGAAACATAATGGCAGACTTAGCTTTTCCTAGTCCATCATCTTGCAGTTGCGGTTCATAAGAAAACTAAAGGTCATATCTGTAAGACTGACATTGCCTTAATGCCATTAGCACAGCAATTTGTAACCAGAGAGTTCCGGGGACCCAAAGTATCTGTTACACTGCCTGCGTTGTAACAGAAATGGTCAGCCTAAGGAATTCTCTTAAAAATGCAGTGGACATACATGAAAACATTTGGCCTACTTGTAAAAAGCAGTATGGAGACCACGATAAAAAACCAAAAACAATGAAACCAACAAAACAAGCAAACAAAAACCAAACAAAAACCAAACAAAAACAAAAAGCAAAACCCCAAAATAACCAGTTACCTAAACTGGAATGGTAACATTGGCATTAGTTTCCCATTTCATATATGTATGTGGTGAGAGCACTTGCCTAACATATAAAAAAGCAAAAAGGTATATTAGGTCTCCCATATCATTCATTTCCCAACTCCTAAATAAATGTGTGTGTGCAGGTGTGTTCTCGCCACAATTTGCTTTCTGTAACTGCATGGCTGCAGAGCGGCCAAGCTTCAGGTATAGGGGGGCACTGTATCCTGGCTCACTCCTTCCTGAAATAAGAAGCTGCTGGGGCTAAGGACATTTTTTTGGGAATAAAATTTTTAATATTTCTTGACAAGAGTCAGTGACTGAACTGTCTTGTCTCCTGGTCAGTGCTTTAACAAGCTGGCTATTGCATGCAAGGAGAACAGCATCCCTTCTGCTGCTGGCAAAAAGGCACCTGCTTCTGAGAACAGCTTTTCCTACATTATATCTAGCCCTAGTCCATGCAGATGTTTTTGGAATTTCATAAACCAGTTTAGGCTGTTCTCAGTGAAAGCATAAGAGAAAGAATAAATAAAAAATATGGTTATATTTGATGCATGATTTTTTTTTTTTTTTGGTAGCTATTAAAGTGCTACAAGGCATATGGCAATATTTCCCTTAAAACAATTACAAAAAAATCCCAGAATGATGACATACACACACATGTTTTACTTTTTTCCATTACATTAGAATTGCTAGATGGAAAAAGTATAATGAAAGGCTTCCAGAGTAGGTACTTCATGCTTCTGTGATACCTCATTCTTTCCTTACTTCCGGAGTTATTATGATGTAGTCAGAAATTTTCAAAGAATCATAAATAAAATCATGTATGTGCAAATATGTAATGTATCAGAGTATGTGCTAAGTAAACGTGTATTTATAAAACAGTTGTCTAATCTCATCATAACACAAGTCCAAACATTTTTTTGTCTAGCAAGGAAACCAATGATGTACTGCAGCTGAAAATAAGGAGCAAACTATATTTAAGTGAGCGCCGTGAATTTGATTTGAGGCTAAATCATGTGATGCTATACATTCAGCACTGCAAAAACCAAGAGGTGCTCCCACATAATTTCTGCCAAAAAGTGGCAGAAATGTCTTGATCTTGGTAGAAGCCAGATTTTGATTTGAAGAGGAACTGTGTTTGTTTTCAAAGTGAGTTAATAAAACTAGATTTCACTATTAGCCTAGTGCTTCCATTTGGGGAATTAAAACACTTGTATCAAATTAAAGTTGCATATCCTTTATCAAATGTACCCAGGTTACATTCATAAAACATCCATTTTTACTTACATACCCTAAATGAATCCATGACAATCCCCTGTAGATGATGACAAAATGTATATTTAGATTTGAAGATGTTCTTCTGAGCCACCTTGACTAATTATAGATGACAACCCATGGCTTACTCCTTTGTTTCTGAAACATCAAGAATGTGTCAAAAAGCTTTCTGAACTCTCTGGGGTCCCAGATGTTGTTATTGCAATAGGTGACTGGAATTAACAAATCGGGAAACGTCATTTGCTAAGAGCCTCTTGTGACTCAGGTAGGAAGGCAGCTGCACTGCAAATATGCATATGAGTTATCTACCGGAATGGACAGAGTTAAATCAAAGGAGTCTCTAAAGGAGTTAAAGAGCTAAGCAGAAAGAGAAAGGGGTGCCAGAGAGAAGTCATTCTCTCATAAACATCTTCACAGGGGTATTAATAAAATGGCTGAGCCCATGCAGGCTAGAAAAAGGGATTCTTCTCAAGGACAGGCTTGGGGTTGGAAGTGACCTAAAATGTCAAAAACGTTACAAACAGACAGGATTATGTGAACACAGAAAAGCTGAGAGAAGGAATAAACAATTCAAGATGCTCCTTCCACTAAAGAGACAGCAAAGACAACAGATGCAAACTTAAGCTTAGGTAAGCTTTGTAGGAGCTGCATAAATATGCAGCCAATTTCCTTCTATCTGCCTCTTTAATATCACAGCACTGAAGATAACTCATTTTAAGCTGAGTCAGGCCTGCCTAAGTTTGTTCACAGGCTGCACAGCCTGGACCATCCTGGTACTAGCTGACATAATCACTGCCGTTTACTGAATGTAACCTTCATTCTGGTCACAGGGTCCAAAAGTTGTTGAATTCCTCAGCATGGCTCAAGGACAGACACCAGTCACTAGGTGCGAGCATGGCTCCATCATGAAAAGGGACAGTGTGGCAACTACGTAGGTTTATGATACATATTCATGTAAAACCTGAATTAGGTTCAGCTCCTTTCTAGGCTTTGAAATACTCACATAATACATGTTCTGCTCTATAGAGACAGGATGCCCGACCTCCATTTCTCATTTAAAGAGAAGCACCTGTTTCTCATTTAAAATAGAGCTATGTTAAACCATTATGGGTTTGTAAAAAAAAAAAAAAAACTTCTGAACTTGGAATATATTGTGTTTGCCCACAAGTAAAGCTTCTTGCACTGTTTGTTGTTTGCATATTGGCCATAAGGCTCACTTTGCCCTTGAGGAGGTCTCTCAGCATATATTTAAAGGACACATAAGCATCCAGTAGTAACAAGAACATTTACTGAATGTTCTGAGTGTACTGAATGTATTTACTGAATATTTTACTACAAAGGAGAGCTTAATTGGTGTCATTAATAAAGAAGCATTTTGATAATATCTCATCTGTAAACAACTGAAATTATATTGCTCCAACTGAAAGGCTTTGACCATTAACTCATTTTCTGAAATCAATAGAACAAGGAAAAACCCCCTTTTTTCTCTGTAAATAGAACATCTCTGGTTTCTTTGAGACAACACCGACTTTTTGGTTTTACATTGCAAGGAGCAATATTACTTGAGCACTGCTTACTAGAGTGAAATTATTGTAAAAATCTATTTAATTCCCACATATTATTCTATAGTAGATAAGAATTCTGAATATAAAGCACGTATAAATTATGTAAGTTGAAGATATCCATATACATTATGTGTGAATACATCTATACAGTCCTGCTTGCTGGCAACATTTCTAACAAAAACTGCATTAACACGTTAACAACAGAAAAAAGTATAGGCACTTGTAGTTTCGAGGTGTGCTTCTGATGAATCAGAGGTCAAAAGTAGTGATCATCAATTGGAAATGATTCTCAGCCTCTGTTAGTCAGATCTTACCTGCTTTTCCTGAAAAATGAAATGGACATCCAGACATTAGTACTTAAATAACAGTAACAGTGTTGGGCTGTGGAATTAATAACAGATTTTCCTTTAAATTTAGCAGTCTAAGGATCAGGCCCTTAGAGTCCTGCCTTGTTAAAAAATGTCCTTGCTTTACTTTCAGTCACATGGATGTTTGTGTTCCAACAGAAATGGGATTAGAAGTTCCAACAGCAGCCAGAAGGCAGCCACAATTTAGAATCAATACCCTACCCCTGTGTAGGTTTCAAGAGCTGTTTGGTTACATAGATACACAGGTGAGGGTTTAAAGCATGAGTTTTCAAAGTGAAAGTCAAATTATATCCCAAAGGGAGCTGTGGAGATGCCAAGATGGCATTACCTAGGATGATGGTTTTTTCTCTAACACAGCTAAATTGAGCAGGATGTCTTTACCAAAAATAATTTGTAAACAACCAGGAGTGAGTTGGATGTTATGGGATGAGGGAAATGCCAGCGTGACTTTCCTTTAAGGAACAGACACACTCCCTGTGCCTGAATTCAGTCTGTGATAAGAATCACCACTAGTCCTAGGGCAGTTCCCTTCAGAAAAGAATAGCACAACTAAGTGAGCAGTGCTTAACCCCTTATCCTCATTCAATTCTTTAATTTGGCAATAAAGCATAAGGAGTTTTGGCACACAGTAGGGGAGTAGAGGTGCATGGGAAAGTTATCTTTGCTCCAAAATTGGAAGGAAAGTCATGAGTTTGGTGAAAACCATGGGGAAGAACTTGATTCTGCACCTTCCAAACTTTGTGCAAAATTATCAGATCTGAACAGTTGCTCTTAAGAACAGCACTCATCTGTATCATCACTCACTTCCTTGAAAATATTATAGGGGTAAAATAATTTTGTGGACCGAGGGTCATGCACCACCAGTGCGTTTAGTTAATGTAATTAACTACCCGTTATCATCAGAATTACAGTAGTACTTACTTTTTCCCTTTCCTTTTCTTATTTCTCTTCTACTTTCATTATCTTTCTGTTGGGATTTCAAAATTTTCTTCCCTTTTTTTAAATTGTGTTTCAGTAAAACAGCAGATTCTTTGGGGGGAGGGGATGGGAAGTGGATTTATGTTGTACCTAAAGGGCAGTCATACTTTCTCTGCAGCATTCCATTGCCTTGGCCTACCCACTTTTTCTTCACCTTCTGATTTAATTTTTCTTTAAATTTAGGCAAGAGTATTAGGTGATGACGTTAGATGGAAAGGCAGGTCCATAGGAAATCCTTCTCCTAGACTATGAAGAATTTGAAGATTTGGAGTAAGGCTTCCCCTTGATCTGCAGAACAAGTATAAGCCACTCAAAGAGCATAAAAGACTGTCAAGAAAAACTAATTTGTCACCCTAGAGTATGTTTACTAACATACGTGTAATATACCACCACCTACCTTTAACTAAATGTAATATTATGTCACCCTCTAGTGGTAGGTTGGCACCACCATTTTTCAGCTAGTAGTGATGGAATATGCTCTCACAACATGTCTAGTAGAAGACTTTTTAGTATTTAGAAGTTACTAAGCCCCAGTGTTTGGTGGCCTGTGTGTATGGATTTGTAATTTTGGTCTTCACTGCATATATCTGAATTTTATCCTAGAACTTCGTCCTATAAATTAGTGATGTAAATGATGAATTGGTTTGGGGCAGATTAATTAGAGGTTTTGGGGGGCCTTTAGAATTATTTATGTGCTCTTCTCCTTGGATAAGTCAAGAGAAAATTGGCTGAAATCCAACGTGCAAAGTAGGGAGCATGACTGTGCATTTGAAGCCCATGTCGGCCAATCAAATCCCTTCTTTCATAGTTCCAATTTTTACCCATAATAAAAGTCCTTGTCTAAGACTGTCTGATGCTGCACTGGACCAGTGCAATGCCCGCTCTAGTCTGTGAAAGCAGCAATTGTGCCCAAAATCATAGTGTGACCTATGCATCATATATACCTCTTGGTTTATTTCTCAGCAAAGTGACATCACAAAGCCGAAATACTTGACATCACCTATTTTATTAGCTCCAGCAATACTTACAAAATCTGTGTTTCTGACCCAGCTGCAGAAAAAAGCTGAAAGTGCAGTATGCTGGAGAATAGCATTTAATAGGTTCATTTATCAAGATTCCCAGTAACTGATAATATTGATGTGTTTTACACTGATAATGGACAATTTGGTTTCAGATCACATATGACTAAAGCGTCCTAAGCTACAGCAAAATACTTGGTCTTAAACTGAAGTGTTGTGCTTTTTGCTGGATCAAGAGGTGGTGAGACATATAGAAAGCTGATTCAGTGCTTGAGACAACTGAAACTGTCCCTTTTGATCACTTTGCAGAGCTCTTCTCAGAGGTATAACAGGTGTTATTCATCTCTGACCAGAGACTGTGCAATTCCTCTTAACATAATTCAGTATTTAAAGGATCCAATGATATTACCTATATGTCTGTAATATTATCAGTATGGGCCATGCATCCACCACTTATGTGTGAACTCAGTAATTATGTGTCCAGTAATTAGAGTGGTTCCCTGTATCTTTGTTAAAGAGGTGTATGGCAGCATCTTTGTAGTTACAAATGAAATAGAAATGTGTATCAGTATGTCAGCAAAGGCTTTCTGCAGCACTCACCTCACCAGGAGGATTAGTTTAACCAGTCTGCCCTTAGACACTTCAGGAGCAATTATCCCTGCTTGGACCACACAGAGCCTGCCAGCTACATCATGGAAAGACAAGCTGTTTCCATGAGGGGACTGTGCTCTCTGTAAAACTTCCAAGTCTCTAAAGAAAGAACCCAGCCTGCACTTCCTGTAATGTGGAATAAGCCTGGGACACCCAAGAGGAGTCTCCTGACCATGCTGCTAATTAGCAAACCTTCTGACTTGCTGAAATTTCAGCAAACCTGCCAGTCGTTACTTCTACACTCACGAGAGTGTTCTAAAAATGCAGCTGGGAACAGAGGGGGAAAATACTTCCCATGTTGTCATGAACATTAATTCAGTGTTTTAAAAATAATATCCAAGTAATGGCAGATTTTGCAGTTACTTTCAGGCTTTTATGTCTGCATCTGGATCCTGAAAACATTGCACACGTGTACACCCACATGCAAGCAGAGCTAGGCAGATCCACAGAGACAGAGATTTGCATTAATTTTTTCATATTCATTTAATTTTCCTTCATTTACTGGAGAAAACAAGGGGTTTTTTGCTAATGGAACTGCAGTTACACATAGGGAAAAGGAAGTTATCGTTCTCATCTTTATCATGGCATATAATGAAGCAATTTCAGTAATGCGCGTGTCAACGGATTGTTGATGATGGCGCATCCCTCAGAAAGAATACAAATAGACTTCTCTGACCCTGGAGTGCTGAGAGTAACATGAAACTTACTCTGACTTGTAAACTGAGCAAACATGACACGGAGATCGCAGAATAAGGGCATATATGCATCTTTCAGCCTTGTTTTGACAAAGTGACTTCTTTCTCCAGAGGGACATTTCTGCCATTTTTTTCCAGCATCTTTCACATTTCATTGACTATTAATCCCAGTATGACTTAACTTCAAATTATGATTCCCACCCATAAGCATATGTGAGTTATTTCTTAATTTTTTTCATCATTTGTTTGAGCACACTGTACTCAGGATATCTAAGAAAATAAATGTATGGAAAAAAAATGAGCAAATTGAGTTTAATCAAATGTAGCAATTTATAAATATTAGAAGAAAGAGTATTATTAAAATTCATATTCATTAATTGAGCGGTTTTATTACTAGCAACTTTAAGAATTCAGGCCAGACCATAATATTTCATAAAACTGTGCAGTTTCTAATATTCTACACAGAATTTGTCTAGCTTTAGGTTAAAGATAACTTCCGTATGTCTGGTGCAGGCTAACATTTATATAGCCATGAGTTTTAAAAAGAATTTTCTGAGCCTTATGAATTGGATTAATAAAGCATGTTTTGCTGAAAGAGAAATTATTCAGAATATTCTTATTCCTCTTAATACACAGCCTGTGTAATATGCTTGATGGCATGGATAGCATTCCAACATAAAATACTTCAAAATAAAGGCATTGGCACAGCAACTAGTGTATTTGTTCCATGCAGCAGAACAGCTGAGGATGGGGTTTAGCCTCTTCATCATGTTAACTAACGGATAAATATCTGTTAGCAATATCAATGTATATGGTAAAAGACCCTGAAAATCTTATCCATGGTTTGCAAGTGGGAAAATAAGGCAGGTCAAAAATCATGACAGAGTTTTGCTGTAACCCACTCTCTTAATTCTCTTTTCAACCAGGCCATCATTTCTGAGGACAATACTAGTGGCTGTTTATGTGAAAAAATGTTTCAGGCTTGGTTTTCTTGGTTGTGTAGGATATTAGATCAGTGATGCCACTTCCAAGTTTGGAAAAAGAAAATGCCGGGCTAGACCAGGAAAAAAAAGACCTAAGTTAGTTTTTTTTTTACAGTGTTGAAGACAAAAGTTTAAGGTGAAAGGGATAAATTATTTTTCTAGAGCAATAACCAAACTCCATTTCAAGGAAAATTTGACGGTCCAGATAAATGTTTTCCTACAGCGTGGCTCTTAAACAGACTTTGGTGGGTGGAACAGCCATATTTGGTAGCTTCTAAGTGTTGACTGATTTTTGTTTTTCTCAACAGAGCTACAGCGAACCTGTTGATGTTAAAGCCTCCCCACAACCTCAGATGATGAATTCAAAGCAGTCAGTGTTTCATGGGCCTGCCCAGGCTCACTCTGCACTGTACCTCAGTTCCCACTACCACCAACAACCAGGAATCAATCCTCACATCACTGCCATGCATGCCAATATCCCCAGGAACATAGCGCCCAAGCCCAACAACCAAATGCCAGTGACTGTTTCCATAGCAAACATGGCCGTGTCCCCGCCGCCACCTCTCCAGATCAGCCCCCCTCTGCACCAGCATCTCAACATCCAGCAGCACCAGCCGATCTCAATGCAGCAGTCCATTGGAAACCAGCTACCCATGCAGGTCCAGTCTGCTCTACACTCACCTACAATGCAGCAAGTAAGTTGGAGCTTTTCAGTTCTGTAGGGAATTGTTTTATTTTGGGGGAGGGCGTGGGGAGGGGAGTCATCCAGAAGTTGGCATAGTGAGAGAGATTTAGATTAGCTTTAGTTTTGCAGGTTCCAGGACCATGGTAGTTTAGGCTTAGTCTTTCAAGGGCAAGAACAAATGAATGAGTTTACCTAGATGATGGAAAACTGCAGTAGAAGTGTTTGTGCTAGCAATGGAGTGCATCATTGCCAGTACATCTACCTGCAAATCTGTGAGTACCCTGAAACAGTGAAATGCTAAGTTTTCAGGAATCACACTTCACAAACAAAAGGCAAGCATGTCTAGCAAAAGATATGATTGCAGCTTATGCTGTTATCCTTGTGCTGACTGTGACGTGGAACTGTCAGAGGGAACAAAAAGCAACCCAGGTTATGTTGAACATGCTAGATTAAGTGAACATGAGTGTTACCTTATGCTACATTCATAACTTCATTTTGCTAACTAGATATACCTTCTTTCTACTGGAAATAAATGGGCTGTGTCCACCATCACAATATGGGGCTTTTTTGTTTGTTTTTTTTTCCCTACTCTGAACATTTTAGGTAGTTGATTCTCAATATATTTCCTACAAATGCTGAATTAATGCAGACTATCCATGGTATTGTGCCCTCCAGGCTTATGAAGCGATATTAAGAGAGTAGATAAACTGTTGATTTCATGAGAGAAAAATTCCTTTTGTATTGTATGAGATCTGACTATCAGTAATAAGATCTTGCTTTGAAAAGTGGCATTAGAATGAAAATTTTTCGAATGGAATTGCAAGAATCTACAAAATTTCTATACATAAAACTTGTCAGTACTTGTTGATAATATATAGTAATGAACTTGCTCCATGTTTTAAATTTCTCTATAAATTCACCTTTGCTAACAAGGCATTTGCATTCACTTTCCAAGCCAGAAACATTTCATCCCAAGACTGGTCTTTAGAGCTGGGAATACTAGAACACAAACCATATCTTCTCACTGGGAGAACAATTTAACAGGGAAAGAAATTTTCCAAAGCAGAAAAAAACCCCAAAAGAGTTGAAAGCAATCTGGACTGATAAACTTTCTTCTTCAGAAGATAAATCAAGGCATGTTCAGGATGATTTGGATTTATTCAGAGACTTTGATCGTAGTCTCAAGAGTGATTTAGAGTAACCAGGAAGGAAAACTTGTAAAGTGTTCACAACTTTTTCCTAGTTCGGTTATTTTTTCACTATCAGAGAAAACAGACTCAACAGACATAACATGTGGAGTCATGTAGTCAGAGGTTTTCCTACAGTTAGTGTGAGCATCCTGGGAGAGCCATGCTCAAGTTTCAGAGAAACTCAGGAGCTGACCCCAAGCCTGGGCAGCTGGAATTAACTAGAGGAAGTCCTAGGCAGCTGAGCCAGGAGTCTGTCTGGAGATCCTAAGCCTGGAAGAATCCTGGTTCAACCTGAAGGCTCAGAGCAGTGAGAGACAAAGCAGTACTCTGGTTTGTTTACCAAACATGAAAAATTACATCTGTGACAGCAACCTGTTGAGATCGTATAGCAATATTTCAATGAGTTTTTTATTGCACAGTGATTCAGTCTTCCAAGTTCAGATTGTTTGCCAAGTTCAGTGTCACTTGTATATTACTTGTCCAGTGCAGAACTCCTTATGTCTTTTCCAGAATTGTTAGGCATAATTTACTGAACAGATTTGAAAATCTGTCTCTATTTAGTGAATTAATAGTACAGTTGGGGCTAGCAAAAGATGCAGATGTTAAATACTTACATATTTATATATAGGACATCATTATTGTATGAATAAACACTTAGGCATTACTCTAAACTCTCTACAAAAGAAAAGGTAATGTAATATGAATCTTCTAATGTTTTATTTTGCCAAGCTGCAAGCTTGTA
Source organism: Oriolus oriolus (assembly GCA_013400235.1). Taxonomy (NCBI): domain Eukaryota; kingdom Metazoa; phylum Chordata; class Aves; order Passeriformes; family Corvidae; genus Oriolus; species Oriolus oriolus. The sequence continues at coordinate 165,196 of VXBT01002176.1, read as the reverse complement.
GCATAAGGTGTGGGCGTCCACTGTTTGAAAGTACTTTCAGTCATCTGTGAGATGTGTGGCATGCAATTGACTTGTTTCTAGCTTAAGAGAAAATACAGGACACTTGGTTGTAGAGAACAGAACTCAGAATGTACACCTGCATCATGATGAGGTTTTTTCTTAACTAAGGACAATTACATTTAAGTTAAAAATGTTGTACCTCTGTGTTCCTGTTAAACTCATGAAATTTTACGTTAAATGCTTTTTACCACCTCCTATTCCTTAGTCAGAAAGGCTGATGCTTTTAATGAAGATACTGTGGTGAGGTATTTTGTTTCACTCAAGGTGCTTGTTATTTGTTGAAATGCTATGCTGCCAATCTACATGTCTCTTTAATCACAGCATAATATCTACAAGCCAGTTTATATTTCTTACGCTCCTGCTTTTGCTTTAAAGTAATGCAGCTTTTGAGCTCTGGAAAATCAATGTCATTTGGAATATTTGTTTGGGGTTTCTTTTAGCATACAACAGCTTACAGAGTTTGTGATTTGAATTTAAATATAGCAAAATGTATATTACATTTTAGGGCTACAGGTGTACTAACAACACCACGATTTGCCATGAAAGAACAGAACAGTGGTATCCTGCTCAGTTTCTTAGGTATGACTCTTTTTAGTCAAGAAATGACAGAAAACACTATCCCCAGGATTTCATACTGTGTTGGAACACAGAAGACAGGTTGGCCACCAGAAGGCAAATAGCAAAAAATCAAGAGACTACAGCCTGAAAGTAAGGGCCTCTTTCTTTGTTGTTGTCAAAGGACTCTGCTCTCCCTTCGGCTCGAAATAAAGCAAACACTCTGATCACAGAGCTTGTTGAAGAGGAAAAGATGTAGTGGGAGAAAATTGAGTTCTCCCAGCAGCTCAGAGTCAGCAGCAGTAGGGAAAAAAGGAGGCACCACTCTGTCTGGCCTATGGTGAGGAGGGAAGGGGAACTCTGGATGTGAGGTTCAGTCCCAAAAAACACTGTGTAGAACACTCTGCTACACAAAAAGACAGCCAAGAAGAATGGGAGAACATGTATTCTGATAAAGCAGAAGCAATAGTTGCCTTTAAGTCAACTTTTTTTTACTTTCTCTTCCCCAAGTTGTTTTATTTCCTCCATGCTTAGGTGTGGCCACGGTAAGCCTTTCCAAAGATTCCATGTAAGCAAGCAGCAGGAACAGAAACATGCCACTCCCTAGAGACTGACTTGCAACAGGAGTCATTTTCCTCTTTGGAAGCCTCAGCACTACTCATACTAAATAGATTAATAAACTATAAGAAAAAAAGAGGCAAATTTTGTCATGTCACACTGCAGCATGTAGCTTAACAGGCAGGAGAAGAGTAAGTCTGCCAACAGCTTTCTAGCAGTCTTCTACTGCAGGGGTTGGTGTGCTCACCTGTCTGGGCACCTTCATTGCAGACTGTGCTGGAGGCATGTTAAATGTCACCAATGGTGGGTTCTCTTTGTTTTCTTTTTCCTTTTTTCCTGTCGGACAACATCCATCTTTGAAATAGTTCATGGCTCACTAGTGTGGCACTCAGCAGTAGCAGGCTGTGAATCCCTGCTCTCGACAGATCCTCTGCTTTAACTCTGGCTCTGTGGCATTTGGTCAGTCATTTTCTGCAGGAAAAGAAGGATAGTTTCATATCAAAGACCATCTTGTAGTATGTCTGAAGGACTGCCAACTCCAAGAAAAACCACGTAGAGATCCAGATTTCAGTCCTGGCAGGCAGGAACACAGTTCTCCAAAAACCATTGTGCGTGAAATTCACGAACTCTTCCGTGCAAACTTTGAGGAGGGACAGATAAGAAGTGCTGACCTGGAGATAGAGTTCTATTCCCACTGCTTCCAGGACAATGAGCTGATCTTCATCAGCTCTACAGGGAACAGCATGTCCTTCTCCACATCCAGCACTCCTTGCCTGCCTGTGTGCAGCTGCCAAATCAAGAGTGACTGCCAGCTGGAGAAGGGCAGTCTCTTTTGAAGATCCACAAAAACTACAGAACACCAAGAAAATCAGAAGTGTTGGTAGCCAAAAATCCTCGGTGACTGCACAATTTCTGTTATTTTTAAAATCAATTAACTCTGTGGAGTATGCAGCTGATGCAATGCATCCAAATTGTTCTGAAATGCAATGTAAAATTTTGGTATTATCATTTTGGTCATATGCCTAGCATTAGTAAATAGTTTTTAATTCCTTTTAAACAATCTTCTCTATTTTGAGTTATCTAAATTGTAACTTCTGGGAAGTAGATTATTTTGTCTCTTTTCTCTTCTGTTCCAACAGTTAATGAATAAATTAAAAAGGATCACTACTGTATACCTTTGGGGTGATTGTTTACAGTGATAATCCTTTAAACTGTAAAAAATGACCATTAGTTCTATTCTCATATTTAAATTTAAATTAGATCCTGATTTTTAATTATCTTTAGCTTCTAATTCTGAAATTTATTATATTTCTCTTAAATATCATTAACAGGAACCATGTTAAAGTTTTAAGTTTCAAAGTCAAAATCCACTGTGCTGTAGTTTTTCTTTTATCCATTTTTGACACACAGGAAGACCCACAGTAGATTAGAAGAGTGTGATTTTTCTTTCATTAAATGCTCATGTGAGCATCTTATCACTGTATAATTTTTTAACTGATACAGAGTTGTTTCTCTCCAGTATGTTTCGTAGGTTTGGTATGATGTTTAATTTTTTACTCAGTTGGCTTTGGATGATCTGATTCTTAACCCTTGTTATTCAAATCAGAACAATTTCTCCAAAGTTCAGGCTGAAACAGCAGCTGAAGCTGCAGCCTGTCTTCACTTGCAAGGTCATTCTTTCCTTTCTCTACTCACACAGACACTTGTGCCTCTTTCTGAGCATACCCTGCTATCCTGCCTGTTTACTGTGCTGTTTGGTGTGAAGAGTGATGAGACTGAGGATTCACTCCCTCCTAAATACACCCAGATCTTGTTAAGGAACCCTTTTAAATAGCCCTACTGGAAGCATCACCTTCCCTGCTCAAAATCCTTCACCCAAGCATTGCATGGGATGCTGAGTCCCATAACCAACTCTGTCCCATTTCAGTTCACAGGTAAAGGAAGCAAAACTACATCCTTAATGTCTAGTAACCATGGCTGCAAGTGCATATGCATAGCAAAGCACCAGAAGATTAATGTATGTCACATTTTATTTTTTTATTTTTTTAATAATAACTCATTTCAGTCTACTTTTAGGTATTTCTTTTCCTTTAGAAAATAAATGTATACAGCAAGATGATTGCATAGCCTGCCAAAAATAATAACCTCATTTTTTCTAGTATATATTTTATATACAGCAAATTCAGGGACCTGCTGTATTTGTCCAGATTTCTTCTTCTTTTTTGTTAAGCTTTGTCTTCGAATGAGGTCAAGAGAAAAAAAAAATCATTAATATCTGTCAACTTCCTTTATAACCTTAAGGAAAAATCTTTGTATGATATCACACAGACAGATTTTCAATTTCCTTGTGTAATAAACAGATGCTTTAGGATTTGGATGTAATTTAAAGGTTTAAAATATCACATTGAGATTGATGAATAAATCAGTTGTGAAGACAAAAACATTGATGCCTGTTGAAAATACCTCTCCAGACAGGCAGGAAATGAAATTAGTTCCCAGTAAAGTGTGGAGATGAGGATCACTCTTTAGTTCTGCTGCAGGCTCTTTAGGACTTGCTACAGTGGCACAACGAAACTGCTAGGGCTACAGAAATCTAATTAAAGAGCAAATGTCCCTCCTGACATCGAATTAATCTTTATCAAGTTCCCTATTTTTATTTCAATCTGGGACAAGAAAATGAAATTTAAAATTCTAGACATGTCGCAAAACAGTTGGTGATTTTCTCTTGAGCATTACAATGCAAAAACATTCAGCATTGTTTAATTAGACCTCGAAGCACTCATTTTCTGAGCACTTTTTATTTCATCAGTGTTTGTTAAGGGCTTACATAAATAATACGCAAATATTTACCACAAGCCTGGTACAAGCCTGTTTCCCTCTGTTGTACAGATCTATATTTTCAGAGCTTTTTCTGTTGATGAAAAAGCTGAAGTAATTATTGTTTGCATCTGAAATAGCACCATACTTTATCAGTCCTTCATATTGAGTTGAGGTTGCTTAAATGACTTTGCTTTAACAAGCATGCTTTGCCTCACCCACAGTGCAAGTGTTCTGGTAGCCCTCAACCCCCAAGAGGGACTGCTCAGATCCTTCTGGGACTGCAGCCTGGCTCAGATACCCCTGCATCATGTTAGCATGTATCCCCTGAGTGTGTCCTAACAAACAGGCCCCCATCCTAGGCAACTGTAAACTAAATAGACTTGCCAGGTACAAGATGAAAATGTTGTTACTCCTTATTTTGCAGGTAGAAGAATTAAATTTGGCTCTGCAGTCCCCACCTTAAAGTGATAGGTACCAATTCAGTCCAAACACACTTGCACACATGCTTTGCTGGAAGAGAGCCAAAGCAATTTGACTGTGGTCACACCGAAAACCTGAAAAAAATATGAGAATGCATCCCAACCCCGCTCCTGAGTTAGAACACAGGACGGTTCTCTGACATCTAAGCTATTTATTTGTCCTGATTCCAGAAGAAATTGAATGGATATTGTGCTGGTGGTCTCTTCCTCTGATTTGGAGGAACCATCTCCTTGCTGCATGAGTGTTGTCCAGAGAGTTTGTGGATGCTCCCTTTCCCTGGAAATGTTCAAGGCCAGGTTGGATGGACCTATGAGCAACCTGGTATAGTGGAAAATGTCCCTGCCCACAGCAGGGGCGTTGGAACCAGATGATCTTTAAGGTCCCTTCCAGCTCAAACCATTCTATGATTTTATGAGTACTTGAGTCTCTGTGCCTGCTCACTCGCATGCTTTGCTACTGGCTACTGTCCCTATATAGTGCTTTTCTTGCATATATGATAGATCAGGGGATTTGCTACCAAAGGTAAACCCGAGTGCCTGAGGGCAGGATGTGTTTCTGTGGTTGGTTTCCTCTTACAGCTAAATTAGAAAGGCCTTATGGTTGATGTTTTATATAAAAATGATGACAATGGTATACAAACCCAAATTTTCTGCCTTCTAATTACATGAAACTCCAATTAAAGTCATTGGAAAATCTGCTCAATTACTGTTTCCTTTGAGTCTGTTGCAGGCATGGGGGCTGTCTCCTCAGCTTGCTGCATAGGTTTAGAGCCTGGTGAAGAGGCAATGTACAGAGCATGGGGGTTACAGTCCCCATGGGTGTAAAACTCACCATGGAAGGCTTTATTTAATCTCATTAGCAGGGCAGTATATAAATAACATGGCAACTAGGTGCAGAATTCAGCTGTGAACTTGCTCTCTACTAATGGTCCGTTTCTTGGAGTCAACAGGGACGAAGTGAGGCTTCAGAGAGTGTTTAAGGTACTGAAGTGTTACTCAGGGTATTCTCCACATGGAAAAGATTAGGGAACAAAGTTGCAGTTATTTATGGTCTAGACCAAAATCCATGATCAGGATGAGTGGAGTGACGTGGCAGTGCACATGAGAGGCAAAACACCTGCAGGACCTCAAGGAATAGCCAAGGAAGAGGGATGAGAAGAAGGAAGTGACGATCCCTTTAAAGGAAGGTAATTTCTGTGGATGGAGTGGTCCAATTGAAAGCTGAGAATATTCATTTATCTTGACAAAAGGTAGCATGGCTGCCTTCTTATACCTGCAGAAAAAAAATCTGTCCACAAAATTCCTGTCCTAATGAAGGCTGCGTAAGAAAAGCAATCACACACAACGCACTAACACAAAACTAAACTAAAAGCTATCAGCGTAAATTCTATCTATTCTTTATGTGGGCTTTGGCTGGGAGGAGTGAGTTTCCAAACCAGGCATCTTGGTGCAAGTTCAGTTCCTGATTTATTAGCTACACCTCCAGTTAACTTGAGTGGGAATTGTATTCTCTTGCCCCAGGAAGGAGTTTGGTCTGTTTTTTTCAGCAGACATCTATTGCTTTCATAGAACATTCCTATGATTTTACCCAGCGTAGCTCTTCCTACTTTGCAGGGACACAATGTACAGGGTGAACCAGATACACTAGCCTTGAAATTTCAATTGTTCTCCTGGGTTTGAAACACAATATTTAAACATCAGAATATATCAAAAGAGCTAAAAATTATTATGACTTTTCATATGACAGGTATTTCAGGGAGCAGGTTAGATGTCTCTTTGTAACTTCCACTTCTTTTTTCTCGTCTCCTTGGTTTCAAAAGCAAGTTATTCTGTGCTACTTTCACTACATTAGTCCAACAACTGTTAAAAAGCTTTGGTTGAATTTCTGTTTAGTTGAGAGAGAAGTGCAAATAAAAGAAGCAGCAGATGGTCCCTTTGTGACTGAATGAAGAAAAAGGGTTTTGAGAACAATACGTGAATAGGTGTAGTCTAATAAAACAGTCAGCCACCTGCTGCCTACATCCTTCAAAAAGATTCTGTTGCATATTCTAGGAATTAGTGACTAGTGTGTATGCTTACATTTAATCTAAATGGAAGCTCTAAAGAGCAAACAGACCTTTTTGTCCCAGTGCTGATTGAGTTGTTCTCTTGGTTTTGAATTGTTTCTGCTCTGTCTATTTTAGCTCCATCCTGTGACTGTGTAACAGCTAACAATGCTTTGGCAGTGTTTCATTTCTCAAACCAAAGAAAGATTTTAAAACTTAGACAGAACCTACACACTTCTGCCTATTTTATGTTTTATGACAAAAATCACACCTGGAAAAGAAGTATTGTCTACCATTTCATAGTACACACTGCATTTTTACTTTTTTTAATGCACCCAACCTGTTACATTTTTTCCATACTTTGTAATGTACTTGTTTTCTCCTCTAGGGATTTACTCTTCAGCCTGATTATCAGAATATCATCAATCCAACATCAACAGCTGCACAAGTTGTTACCCAAGCAATGGAGTATGTTCGTTCAGGGTGCAGAAATCCTCCGGCACAGACTGTGGACTGGAATAATGACTACTGCAGTAATGGGTAAGCAGCCAGTGAATGCCACCTTGTGTTGAGCAAGATTCATGACACAAGTATACTGCAGGGAATTTGGGAACGGTGTCGTTGCCTGTTTCCCTACAGTGTTTCTGAAGTGATGGCACTGTATTTATTCAGCAGTTAGACTGTTGTGGGAGAACAAATTTTCAGTACATACATTTATTAGACATTGTTGTCACCTTATCTCAGCACATACACTTTCTAGTTCTCAGAGAACTTGCATTCCATAAAAGACCAGAACTGAAATCTTAGGGAGAAGGAGTAAGAAAGAAGTTTTAAGACCACTGCCTCCTCAATGGGAGGCAAATGATGTGAACTGTTTTCTGGTCTGGGTTATTGAAATAACTAGTCTGGGTCATGAAAAACCACATCAGTGAGAAGCAGGGCTGATACACGGGATACAAGATACACAGAAGGGAATGGCATGAAGACCACGTGACTGTAGCCAGAAACAAAACCCCATACCTGTAGGAGCCGTACGCCCCCAGTATAAGGTTAGTAACTCATTCCAACCTCCAACTTCTCTGCAGCATGGTTTTTGTGGAGCCATGTTACTGTGCCAGGAACTGCCTGGAACCATTTAAGACTGAACAGAAGGTATCTTTTCAGTTTTAAAATAAAGGTGTTGTGCCTTGTGAACGTGTCCACCAGCCTGACCTCCCCTTGACTTAGCCTGAATCCCCAAGGCAATGGAAGATAAAAGCTCTTGGTTGCTCCCAAAGTGCCAAATCTAGCCCAGACAAATGAACAGAAAGCAGAACTAAAGACCAGTTTCATCCATTACACGTACTGAAACCGAGAATTTAACTTGCCTTATTGTTTTAAAGTGTTTCTGGAACTCAAACTAGAACTGAATAAAACTCTTTTTCTGGCTACTAGTTCAGAATAACACCTTTGCTACAACCTGCTGACACTGAGGCAGACTTTAACTAGTCTGCACAGCAGCATCACTCTTTCCCATACCTATCACTGTTGCCCCATGACTTGCCCACTTGTTCAGCAGACTAGAACTTCTGTGCTCTACCACCATCATGTCTTGGCACATGCTTCTGGCGCTTGTAGAAGTCTGTCCGGCCCACAGACTTTTACAACCACTTACACTGAGCTCTGAATAGACTGTCCTCTGTCAAACAATCCATAGACACCTGTGGATTTGATTCCTGGTCTCTTCTGGAGAAAAGCAATGTGTCATTGTTCCCAGAAGTGCTCTCCAGGTGTGCACTGGGTGTAACTTTCCATGCCCAGCAGCTTTCTCTAAGCAGATGTGCCCATAGATATGCCTGCTCTGTGTAGATAAGCCTTCGTGAATCCGTGTGCCTGAACTTAACCTATCTTTGCTAAGCTTCTGCTGTCCCCTTGCAAGTGCTTACCTGAACCTGCCAACCCAACACATTTTGGCTATATCTGTACTAGTAAATGAAATATGCCAGAGGTATCAGTGGCTGACACCCATGTTCATGTAACCAGGCTCTCCTGTCCTCTAAGGAAAGTGGCCGCTTTGTATAGAGCACTTAGGGAGCATCATTCCAGGGTCTGTGCTAAATCCACAGCACTACCCAAGCAGTTTTTGATGGTCAGTGCTGCCAGCCCACCAGTGCAGGTTATCCCAAACCAGCACTTAACCCATGTCCCAGTCCTGTGCAGTTTTAGAGCCAGATGTGGTCTCCAGGGTGCGACATGTGTCACTATGATTCTTCTTATTATTACCATGGCAATGCAGCTGTACTTCAGTGATATGCTTGGAATTAATGACATGCAGTGGGGTTGTGGGGCTGATTTTTTTTCTTTTTTTTTTTTTGAAGAATAGAACTAAAAATTTTTCAAATGTAAAAAAAAAAAATCACATTTGTTCTTTTTCTTTTTGAACAGGGGCATGCAGAGGGACAAAGCACTCTACCTTACCTGAAAATCTGAAACACCTCTCCTTTCCACTGAGGAATGCAGGGAAGTCTTTTCATCATGGATTGCTTTATGCAGTCAAGGCAGTTCTGCATTTTATTAGAAATACAAGTTGCTAAGCACTTAGGACTATTTGAGCTTGTGGGTCACCCACTCTGGGAAAAATAGTCTTGCTTCTTTCCTTTTCTTTTTTTCCCCCCATTTTTTCTCTTTCTTTCTCCTTTCCACCCCTTCCCTGAGATCCTTTAACGGACATTGCTTTTCTTCTTCCCTGAAGGACACTTGGACCATTCAGATTTTATGTTGGTTTTTGCTGTGAAGTGCTGCGATAGTAACTGCCTTAGCAACTGTAGATGTCTCGGATAAAAGTCCTGGATTTTCCATTGGTTTTTCATAATGGGTGTTTATATGAAACTACTAAAGACTTTTTAAATGGCTTGATGTAGCAGTCATAGCAAGTTTGTAAATAGCATCTATGTTACACTCTCCTAGAGTATAAAATGTGAATGTTTTTGTAGCTAATTGTAATTGAAACTGGCTCATTCCAGTTTATTGATTTCACAATAAGGGTAAAATTGGCAAACATTCATATTTTTACTTCATTTTTAAACAACTGACTGATAGTCTATATTTTCAAAGTATTTGGAGAAAAGAAGTAAAATAGTCCCAAATTATATTAATTAAAAAATATTGGCTTTGTCTCATGAAATAAACACAAAAAACTTAGGAGAAAAAACTAATGTTGATAAAGAGCAAACACATTTATTTTGTACTGCCTAAAAAAATGCTTCTTTTTTTTTAAAGAAAATCACTTTATGTGTACTGATTAGTAAACGTCATTTAAGTCCTTTTATGTATAAAACTGCCAAATGCTTACCTGATATTTTATTAGAATGCAGAAACAGATTGGAGACAGCTAAATTATAACCTCTACATATGGCTATGTATTATTGTTTCTTCATACTGTGTCTGTATTTAATCTTTTTTATGGAACCTGTTGCGCCTATTTATGAAATAATAAATATAGGTGTTTGTAAGTAAATTTGTTAGCATTTTAAAGAGGTTTCTTTGACGCTTTAACTTTTGCTGGCACAAATTGTTCACAACTGATGTGAATACTTTATTTAGTTTTTACAGTGACATATATAACAACAAACCTGCTTTATTGGCAGAAAATGAAGGTAACCAAGAACTATTTCTCTATTTCTTTGGTTGTTAAGGAAAAGAAAAAAAGGTATTTTAAGTAATTCCCTTTTTAAAGCATTGTAGCAGGAAGTTGCCCAAAACTAATACTTGAACCAACAAAACTAACTGAATAAAATTGCATAATGCTGCTTCTTGAAACTTCATCATGTTTTGTTAATTTGTCAAGTGGAATAAACATATTACCAAAAGAAATATTACCAGATATGCTTCAGCCATTTTATTATATATGCAAAAGGTCCTACAGAATTTTAGGGAGTATATCAGAAATAAATCCTAAAGTGAAAGGTAAGTTCAACAGCCACAGGGAAAGGGAAAAAATATCCAAAAGAAGGTATTTCATCAATGTTTGGGATCAGGGATAGCTCTGAAAATACATTTCTGGATGATTTTGTCCCAGATGCCTGTCCCATTAATGGACAGTACCACTGATTTGTATTTTCTATGTGAAATAAAGGAAGCAATTTGGATAGAATACACATTAGGCAATGCCATTGATTTTTCTTTATAAAACAAAACAGAAACAAAGGCATGCTTGCTTCTGAATGATTTCAGACAATGTACAATCGGAATCACTTGGCATGTAATAACTAATAAATAATGCAGATCAGATGTGATTACTCAAATGACTGTAGCTGAGAGCTCTAATTTTCCTGTCTTGAAACTGTATGAGAACTCGTGATTAAATTCACAGTTTATTGTTTGTCTGTTTAGTACTTTAGAAATATATCAGCACTACTAATTACCCAATGTCTTCTATTTATTATATTATAGTAAACTACATTTTCCACTCATATTAATTCTAAAGTGAAAAGACAATTACTGGGAATGAGAAAAATCAACTTTGATTTTGACAGGCAGTTTTCCTTTTTCTTTTATGGGAAAGAACGGTGTTATCTTCATTTCTTTTAGAGCAGGTGCGCAGTCACATAAAGTTGTTAATTTCGGTATCCAAGCAGAGTTCGAAATACAAGAAAACTTTAATGTAAATAAAAAAATACATCATGAATAAAATACTTATTCTGTATGAACCTGTGGCTAGTTGGTGTCTCTCAGTCTGTAAGCATGGGAACCTGTGGTGTGTTTGCTGTGCAGCACTTTACCCATCCAGTGCTCCGAGTGTGGTTCTGTGTCCAGGCTCCGTTCAAATGGGACGACTGTGCTGGAAGAGCAGCAGTTTTGGCCATAGGTATACTGAAACCATTTTTTTGCAAAAGAAAGATCCAACTTCAATGCATAAATGTCAGTTCTTCATGTGTGACCTTGGGAAAAAGAAACGGTTGCCAGCCACGGGCAATCTGCTGTTTGTTTTTGGCTGAGTACTGACAGATACAAATTGCCAGTAGATGGCTGGGATCCTTTTGTAAGCAGGTGAAACTCCACTGGAGCTGGTGAAGACGTGCCCCATCCTTCGCTGCAGCACTGTGCCTTAGGCACCACGGTAACACAGACACCCCAGTCACTGGCTATAAGTCACCATCTGTCCTAACCATGATAATGAGAAAGCCCACAGGAACTAAACAACCTGCACATGGAAGCAACACAGTAACAGCAAGCATATATGATAAAAACATCTGTCAGAGTGATAGAAACCAAAAGAAATAATGTCTCCCATTCACTGAAATTCATATATTTTTAAAATGTGGTGGGTAAAATGCAAAGTTGGCAACATATGCGCTCTGCAGGTTGTAAATCCCATCTGTTTGCACCAAGGTAAGCAGAGGTTTTGAAAAGGAAAGGCTTTTTGATTCTACTGCTGCTCTCAGTGTGCCATATTCTGGTGACAGGAGATATCCTGGTCTCTCTATCCCCAGACTCATATGTGTTCAAGCAGAAATCTCATCCAGCTGCTGCCTCTGACCAAAGAAGCCAAATTCCAATTCAAATGGGCCTACCATAGGATTTTCTCCTTACATTCATCCACAGGCAATAAGTAAGTAATGTATTCATAGAGGGCCCCAGCCATTCCCAGGGAAATGTAATATATTCATGCCCACTTCTCTCTCTCACCAACTACCAGCTCCTGATTCCAGTGGCATCTCTGCCAAATATTCCCTGTGAGGCCCCTCTGTAAACAGGAAACCCAACAATAAAAGAGCTCATTACTGGAAGGTAAAACACAGTCTTACCACCTTCCTTAGCCTTTTGAGACATCATCCCACCCTGAACTACCATCTCCAAGTCTGTGTCTGTCTGTTTCTTACCCAGTCCTGTAAGCATGGCAGATCCACAGAGATAGCCTTCTGTGCTCTGGGAAAATGGAGTAGGTAAAAATCCTTATCTTGCATACACTGTGAGAAGTAGCTAAAGAGCTGTGATGTAGCCAATACAGGAGTTACTCGCCTGGACTCCCATTGATAGGTAGATATAGAGACAGATATAGCTACAGATAGAGGTATAGATATAGACAAAAACACTAGATAGATAGGCAGGCAGGCAGGCAGACAGATAAACAACCATTACCCTGTCAATTATTTTTTCTGGTGTTTTCAAGCCCTTTTGCATTGAAATAAAATATTATTTGGTGAGTATAGCAGCGAGCTGGCAGTGCTGCAGGAGGTGCTGAGCACCTTGGAGAACAGGAGGTGCTTTGTGTCAGGTCTCACAGACACCATTGGCTTTCCTTTGCAAATCCATGTATTTTATTATTACCCAGCAGCACATTAAATCACATCTCAAATGTAGCTCTTACTTCACCAACAAGAGGACAAGTGAGAACAATGACTTGTAACATTTCAAAGTCTGTCACAGTTACTGCCTAATTAGAGAAACCCACTAGCAAATGTGCATCTGCATGGATCCTGTGACTGTCATCATTTCACATTCTATTAAGGACTTGCTGTGATAGACACTTTACAAAGAAATTTTGTTCAGGCTAATACCAAGCTGGCAATCATGTAATCGGCCAGAAAATAAAATGAGATGGGGGGGCAGGGAGAGAGGGAGACGAAGAGGAAAAGAAAAGGAAACCTACCTATTTGAAAAACAAGCTGTGTGCAAAAATCCACAGTATACTGAAGAGAAGATCCTTACCCTCTGACAATTGTGTGTTTACAACGAGTCTGAGTATAATTGCTCTGATGGGCTGTCAAGGAAAAGATTAATTTGGCAAAGATTAGTATTGACTTGCTGTTTATTAAGGCTTTTAAACAGCTGTATCTGGCAACATTCCTATAAGTGCTTGTCATGTCTGAAAATCAGGCTCACACCCGGGTGCTTGCCAGCTGTTGCTAAACAATCTTACCACTTAGAGTATCTTTCTCCAGGCCAAACAGCAAGAGCAAAGTATTGCCAAATCAGTCTCTTTCATCCTGTCACTTTTCAGGGAATCTGAGAGCTCAGCTATCAGTTGATGGCTGAACGGCTGAGCTGATAGCAGCTGCCAGGAGAAGCAGGGTAGTTAGAGAGGTGTTACACCATGCCCAGGGGAGGGGTGCTGCTCTTAGTCACCTCACCGACATGGAAAAGCACAGCTTGCAACCAGTGTTATGTGAAGGGGCTTTAAACCCCTTAACGCCTGGGATCCAAGTTGGGTGGGAAGCAGAACTCCAGAGCAAGTGGTTCATTCCCTCGGGCTCTGATGGATAAAGCCAACAGGATTGGAGGGTACAGTAGACACCATTAATCTTTATAAAATAACCCAGCATTTTTTTCTATGACTTTTTTGCCCAGACTGCTGATAAACAAAAGTCATAAAAGCCATGTACACAAAATATCCTGGGTCAGTGGAAACCTGTAAAAGGAAAGATGTCAGCTGTTATTTTTGTTACATTACTTAAAACATTTCAGCTGGCATTGTAGGCTTTAGTAGCAAGCTCAGAAACAAATAATACCAGTGGAAAGAAGGATAAACGGCTGCAGCTAAATGCCAATACAAATAGCCATGTGTTACAATTAAAGTTGATTTGGCCTTTCAAATAGAAGTCTGATTTTCTGGGATTAATCTCGACCTTTTCAAGTTGCATCAGGCTGAAATAAGTTGTCAGAACAGATGTGAATTTTGTTTGCAGAGAACAATTGTAATCCAGTAACCCTTAGAACATCAGCATTTTCCAGACTGCCGGCCAGCTGAGCAGTGAGGATGGGGACAGCAGACACCGAGCGCACACAGCAGGCAGAACCAGAGAACTCAGAGCCATGTCCAGAGGCTGGATGTTTAGGTCATAAAATTTCAAAATCAAACAAAAGTACTTTTCCTTTTAATTCTGAATTTCTCAAACAGCAGAGTGCATACACAGCTGCCTGGGGAAAAAAATAAAAGTTAGATCAAGGACGGATATCTTTGTTATCTTTATAAACCGTGTTCTTTAGCTAAATCAAACATACAAGTAGGTGATCTTCCATGTGCCACTTTTTCACAGAAGGCTGGGCACATATTTTGTAATGCAAAAGTCTCTGAAGGCTCCAAGAATCACACATGTCAGATGCTGCTCTAAGCTGCTTTCTAAGAAGTTCTGCCTTACAATCTGCCTGGCTCCAATACTTTAAAAAAATAAAATAGAAAGGAAGACAAAGAAAACCTCTAGTGAACATTCAGGTTTCTCATAGTTTGATACATGCAGTCAAGAATTTTCCAGCTTTATGCACAGCATATATGCTGACCTTGGTGCTCCCATAGTGCCAAGTTTCAGTGGAAAGTAAAAAAAGTCCAAAACCTTTCCAATATGGGCTGGGGGTGGGGGCACACGGGGTGCTAGCACAATACCTGTGGCAGCATAAGCCTTCTGCAGACACAAAGCCTGCAGGCTGCTTTTGTAATTCCTACTTTCTTCACAATGAAACACCTGGATCCGAGTTTGTGCCATCAGTACAGTCATGTTGTTATATCCTGAAGATGCAAGAAGGATTTTTCCTGCTATGTAGCACAGCTTAGATAGCACCAAGAAGATCCAAAGTTCATTCAAAAACATGTCACCACTTGAATAAATAAGGCTGATGCCCTAATTAGCAGAGGAAGCCTTCATGTTTTGCTCAGAGTTCAAAATAATGAGCTGAGCCTCTCCACTCTTCTGGCATACAAGCATGTGCTACATGGTTTTGTTAAAGAGATGAATATGAAAGGAGGTAAGTGATGTGCCCAGGGACACAGAGTAGTTTAGAGGAAAGGTAGCTGATATCTGAGAGTTTTGAAAAACAGTTTTCTGCTTTAGTCATAACTAAAGTTCAAAATCTGTGAAGCGGTGCTCAGATCCACAGGGGCAGCTTTAACTTAGGTGAGATTTTACAAATAATAAATAGGGGGAAGTTGCCAGGTTTTATTTGTCTTCAGCAGTTTCACTTTTAAGTCATATGTGGACAGCTGAGTACTATTTTTGAACTTAACTCTAAATTAATTTTAAAAGATTAAAATAAAAAGAGAGACATGTCTCAGTAATCTCTGGTCCTAGGTTCCTGGAATCTGTGATTAAAATATCAAAGCTCGTGAGACTGGAATTTTGACTATATCATTCATATCCCTCAAACTGATTTATTTCTCTTTCTTTTTTTTTTTTTTTGCAGAATTTCTGCCTAGAACTCAGTGAAGCTTTTTACCTGCCTTTCTACATCCGACCTAACAAAGCACCATACATACACATGTATCTGCCACCAAGAAGACTGATAAGACTCACCAGGAGAGAGTCATGACAGCTGCATGGGACTGTCCTGCATCTGCGTCCGCAGCAGAAGCGAGCGGGCTGGAAGCAGATGCACAACGCACTCTTGGCAGGAATGTTGTGCCCCTGCAGTACATGGCTGATAGACTTTCAAGGCTGAGTATTTCTAAACTCCCAAGGGAGAATTTTTTGAGGACAATTTGAGCAAAAGTCAGAAATAGGTTATCCTATCTTGTAGTGTTGTCACCTGCAGACTGGGAAGGAACATGACTCTAGAAGTGGGAACCTTTCCAGAAGTGACCCCAACACAAGGAAAACATTGACATACTGGAGTGAATCCAGAGGAGGCCATCATGATAGTCAGGAACTTGAACACAGGGCTAAGGTGGAGGGCTGAGAATGCTGGATCTGGTCAGTCTCAAGCAGAGGCAGTCCTTCTGCCGTCTGTAACTGCACAGCGGATCTTTGTAGAGAAGACAGAGCTCAAATCTTTCTGGAGGCATACATGAAGGGCAAGAGACAACACACACAAGCTGAAATAAGGAAAGTCCTGGTTACATATTAGGGAAAAAATAATCACCAGGGGAAGGTTGAAAACACTCAAACAGGAGCCCAAAGAGACTTTGGGGTTTCCGTACTTAAAGATATTCAAAAGCCAACAGGATAGCCCTGAAGAGCCCTTTCTAAGTTGTACCAGCTTTGCCTGTGGGCATCGGACAGTCTGTGATTCAATTTCACACAAAATCCCCTAGACATGGGAAAGAAAGAAAGCCCAGAAGATCACAGTTGTTTGGCTTCAAATTGTGAAAGGGAGCGAGAGTTGGTTACTTCCTGTTACATAGCTCATGCTACAGTAATTGTGCTATTTTAAACTGAGGTTTTGCGGTTTGGTTTTACATGTACAGAAAAAAAAAGTGAACGTCATTTGTGTCTGAGTTTCCTGTAGAGGTTTATTTAAGGGAAAAAAAAACCCTCCCAAGCAAACCATAAATGCTAATCCACTAATCACTTTTCTGAAATGAATTTAGATTGAATTATTGGGAGCACAACTTTTAAGCAAAGACCAGAAGGAGTGTATTGGTTTTGCCAAAGCAAAACGAACTGGTTAAAGCTTGGACTCTGAAGAGCAAGGCCTCAGATAAATAAAGGAAAAGATACAGTTTTCCTTTTTTGTATTTTTTTAACATACAGCACTCAGAATAAGCCTCTGTGGGCTTCAGTATGTGACTTTACATTTTAATGCTTTTCCTCCACCAGATGGTTTAGATAAAAACCTATTAGTTTCATTTGTGCAAATAGTTTCATACAAAAAATGTCTATTTTTAACATTTTTGCCTCAAGGCTTAGATATAGCTTTTTTTTTTTAGAAGTGGAAAAGTTTTCACTGGTGTCTAATATCTTAATCATCATCATTCTTACCATTAAATAAGATTCATATCAGAAAGTGGTGATGAGTCCTCTAAAAGACTTTATGTCCAAAAAAGTGCATTAAAATTACTTCACAATTTGATTTATGCATCTGTTCATACAACCTTTATGTGTTTGCAATTTTCCATGAGCTTAGTTATGATTATTTCAATCTCTGCAAAGGTAGTGTATATGTTCTGTCAAACATAATGATGCAAACCCTTAATCTTCCCTTTTTTTTTTTTTTGTCTTGATGTCATTACTTTGGGGAATACATTCAGTGTGTGAAAACTGGAGGGGCTTCACTACTGGAAACTCTAATTGCCATTACACACAAAATCCTCTCCAGTCTCTGGAGACAGGAAATTCCCCCTTGCATTGAAATTAATGTGGCTCTGCTTTGTACATGCAGAGGGGAGGTTAGGAGGGCATACCTGAGCCATTCTAAGCATGTGATGTCTTCCTATATCATTCAAAGAAATCTTTCGGGACTGAGTGAAGCAGAACATGAGAAACACCAAAATCCCTTCATGGTCATCATGGTTGGTCCAGACCAGACACTAAGTGCCATTTTCTCTCATTTCAGCAGGGCTCTCCAGGTGCTCCGGGGTGTCCAGCACCCAGCCACTGGTCCTGCAGAACAATAGGACCTAACAGTAACACCTGATGCAGGCACACTCTTAGGAACCTGATCGTGCTGGCCTCCCTTTGCAGCCAGAGGAGAGGGATCAGTACCTCCATGGGCCATATTGCATAGGAAAAAAATCCTCTCTCCTTTTCCTAATTCTCTAAAACACATGGAGATCTTAAATACCTATGCCTACACTGGGAAATAATTTTGCTCCATAGGAGTTGATGAGCTGGTTGAAGAAATGCAGGGGACCAAAGCTCTGACAGATCCTCTGCATCCAGTTCAGGTGTTTCACATGGAGCTGAATTTACTGTCTTCGCCTGCCCTGCACCTCATCACTTGTAACTCGGCAATCCATACACCAGCAATTAGGTGGCTGAACTCACATTTAGACCCTGACAGATATTTAGCAAGCTAAATGCCCTAACTGTTAACACAGAGATTTAAAACAAACAAATAAACCTTACACGTGTTTTTGTGGATTGGGCAGTTCAGATACTGTGCCAGAAAAAAATGTTGACAAGCAGCTGTGGGAAGAAGAAGGTAGAGTCAAAAGCAAGGGAAAAAGGAGTAAAAGAAAGGAAATAAAATCCCCATCTGTCTTCGAGATGTGGGTTGGTGTAGTATCACATTCTGTTGGACATTCAGAGAACCTGAGCATATGTAAATAGAAACCACTCAGAAGAACAAAACTCTCCATGCAATAAAGGGATTTCCAGTCATGAGTATATTGCTTGCAGGGTTTACACCACAGGGGCAATGCATTGACAGACCGTGACTTCATATATACATCACTGTATTATTATGGCTCTTAGGATGTTCAGGAGGTTGTAATTAGTGAGCATCAGGGTGTGTAAGCCCCCTGCATGGTGCTGCCAAGGCTAATCCATGTCAGTGCCTACAGGCAATGGTGGAAAATAAAACATTTCAATGAACAGCACCAGGAAAATCCAAGCCAGGCCAAGACAGCCACATGCCCCTGTGATATGAAACAAAAGCAAACAAAATAACCCATTATGGTGTGCCTCTGGATCAAGATAAAAATCTAGATAGGAAAATGGCAGATGGGAATGTTGTGGTGTTTATTTTCTCACAAAATAATCCAAACAGATATAAGCACATCACATACTATGGGCTGGATGAGACATCTCCAACCCATAGAGATTTTTACACCAGGAATAGGTAACTGTCCCATCTGATGCTCCTCAATGGACTGAGAGATGTGGATCCATTTGCCAAGATCAAAAGTTAGAGAACTCCTCCTGTCATTGATGACCCTCAGCTTTCCTTTTGACAGCAGGTAAAGGTTTCAGGGTTTTATTTCCTTTCTGGTCAGTCTGTCCCTTCCTTGGCAGCCCTGCTCCACCATAATGCCTTGGCCCCACTGCCTGCCCTCCCAGACACCCGCCCCAGGAGTACAGCAGACACTTAGACTATTGGAGATATCTCTCACAGGCTGGTAAGGAGTGTAATAAGTGCATTTTGGGGGATTTCCACACCCAAAATGCTGCATCAGCACACCAACGCAGCAGCAGGTGGATGGGCAAAGCTATTGAGTTACATCTTCATTTATCATTCTCCTCCAGTTTTTTTTGATCTTATCTTCACTCCTCTATGTGCATTGAAGTCAATTGGGTCGTCAGCCTTTGAAGTTATCAGCCATTGCCAACTCTTTCAGTCACACCTGGAAAATTGACTCTTGTGTGCCACGTAAAACTGAGGGAGACCAAGAACCATCTCCATGGCTTGTATTTTATGGAATTGTATTCCAGTTGTATGGAAGACTGGGTGAGCAGACCTTCCCCTCCCCCTTGTGCTCTAAGGGAACTCACATCACAGCAAAATATAGTCATTACAGTGATCCTGTCATGATGAAGGTTTATACCAGGGAAACAGATTCTAAAAGAATAATTTGTATCCAGTTATAGAAAACAGACCCAAACCGTGACCTGTGTGCCCTCAAAAGAGTTGAATTACGATGAACCATTCATGAATAAACTGCATATCCAGAAACAGCCAGCTCATCTCTCTAAACACCAGGCTCATGGCACATACTTGCAAACAGAAAAACAATGTAACCCATCTTATGAACAATCTGCTGTAACTGATTAGCCTGCACTGGTTACTTTCCAAATGGTTCTTTTATCTTGTTTGGGAAAAGAAATTGATCTTGAGATTTTCATGCTCTTTCCAAAACAAATCAGAAGGTGTCCTCTTGAGAGACACACGCAAGTCAAGAAGCCTAAGAAGGTGTTCCTCAAGTAAGACCTCATTCTCTATCATCAATATTAAAGGGACTTTGCCATTGTTTTGATACAACTGAATAAAAAAGTAGAAAACCAATACACACTGCAGAAATACATGAGTGAAGCCAAGCACTGAATGGTGTTCAGTGAATGCCTTAATTCCGTGCTATGCTGTTTTTCAAAAGGGAAACAGATAAAATAGGTAAAGGCACAGAAGCAAACACTTAAAATGAATGAAGCTGTGTTTCAAGAGAGAGACAAAATTCCCTATTGTCCTCAAAACAGAGTCTTCCTTCCTTGTCTTTAGACAAGCCAGAGATTTAATTTTCCTCACACAAAAGAAGAGCTCCCAAAGGAATAAGCATCCAATTTGCAATATGACATATGAATTTTCCACCTGCTTTGGGCCATGCAGAGAACCTGCCTCTCTCCAGAGGACACTGCTACAGCAAGATCTCCATGGGGATTTAAAAAATTACAGCCTGTGATGACTTCTGGATACAAGCAAGTTTGGCCTGAACAGTGATAAGAAAGCTCAGGTAAAAAAAAATCTGTACTACACTTCAGCACATGTTTGGGATTCAAAAGGTTTAGCAGCACTGCCTAATAACTTATTTCACCAGTTCAGTCTTGGACCCTTGTATCTGTATTTCTTAAGTGGTAGCTCATTTGAGGGGTCTCTCTTGGAATCATAAAATCACTGAATAGCTTGCATTTTAAATTTCATCTAGTCCAACTCCTCTGCAATGGGCAGGGACAATTTTTGCTAGATCAGGTTGCTACAGGCCCCATCCTGACCTGATTCCTGCTCAGGGCCCCATCAAGCCTGACCTTGAATGTTTCTGTTCATGGAATGGGATGTCCAACATGAGGTGTCCAACAAATTCCTCATCCATCAAACAGTCCTTCCATCAAATCCATGTCTCTCCAATTTAGAGAGAAGAATGTTGTGGGGGACTCTGTCAAAGGCCTTACAGAAATCCAGGTAGATGACATCTGTAGGTCTTCCCTTGTCCACTGCTGTAGTCACTCCATTACAGAAGGCCACTAGGTTCGTCAGGCAGGACATGTCCTTGCTGAAGTCCAGAAGTTCCTCTTCACTCCAGGCCTGAGTATGGTATTTCCCTACAGAAACCCCTCAGTTTTGTCCTTAAGGATGAACAAGACGGCACCAACACCAGCACCATCTGCACCATGACCATCACCCCTAGGGAGCCTGTTCCCATTTTCTGGCATGTGTTCCAACAGGCTACAAAATCCTCTTCATGAAAACTGATCTGTGTGTTGTGGCTCTGGGATAGGATAGGGCCTCTTCTGGAGTTGTATGTACATATGAGAGGAAAGGAGTTTTAGTTTCAATTTTGAGTTTGCAAGCTATCTCTCTTAGACAGTAAAAATAATTTTGTAAATGCAATAGCATTTTTTATTGTAGGTTGTGCCTAACATAGCGTGCAAACTGAAGGAAACCCCAGGTGGAATAAAATAAAACAGCTAATGGGAGAACACAATAGACAACAGCAAGGCTGAGTATTTGATAGTTTCCCTCTATTAAGTATTATCAGTAGCACTATATTCAGCCATGTGAATTATTATCCCGAGTCATGCTTCTTTTTATAATATGAAAAAGGCCGTGTCTGAAAACTCTGATCAACATAAATTATGCAGCTTATAAGTAATTTCAAATTTATGTTTTGTTTCATTTTGTGACTCATGGCTGTAGTGATATCTCAATCCCAAAGCACTGAAGAGTCTGCTATATGCCAACCAGAAAGGCATCAATTCTGCAGGCAGCAAATGGAGTGACGTGGGCAGGATGCACAGCCGGATCTGGAGCTGACTGGGAGGTGGAAAGGTTTGCTGCTAAGTCAGATTCCTGTCATTATCCATAGATGTTTGAATAAAAGCAGGAGACTTCTTACTCTTTGGGGACAGAGAAAGTTATCTGCCAAGACAGGCATGGATGGAATGGTCTGAGATGATCACTTGTGGGCAGTGACTGTCACTCACTTTGGGGGTAAACCCAGTGATGTAATTGTTGCTCACAGCTGAGTACCATAGGACATCCAATCCTGAGTGATACTCTCCAGATGGTGGGGTTCTTTTCAGCCTCTATACCCAGGCCAGGCAGCATTACCACAGGCCTTTTCTATCTCCAAGCCATGGAGCTTTAGCCCAAAGTGTAAGAGCAGTCTTTTCCAATACAGAATGAGATGGAGAAGCAGCTGCACAGGGTGTCCCACTGTCGCGGAGCAAGACATTACCATAATAGAAGCCAGATGGCCAGGCTTTGCCTTTATTATTGGAATTACCATTCATCTCACAGGAGTGCTGAGATTTCCAAGCCAAAACTGGCACTTGACAGACACATGATAAAATGCATCCTTCACCTACAGAGGTTTCCATCTAAAACATCAGGACGGACAAAAAGGAAGAAGCAGGTACACAGAGAAGTTAATGGCTGGCCAGTGGTTCCAAGCAGAGCGGCGGCAGAGCCGGAGAGCTGGCAGGTGCTGCGCTGCCGTCCTGGCCACACCAATCACCCACAGCTCCAAGGGCTTCCCACAGCTTCCCAGCCTGCTTGAGACCTGCACAGGCCCCAGTGTAAAAGCTCCCAATCCCTTCCTAGGCATGTACTGGGATTACTCCTGCTGCGCCATAGTAAATACCAGTGTGGCAATACCAGAGGGCAAAGTGAAGTTTCAACATGTTAAAGACAGATTGTTCCTGGAAACCATCCTATCCTGGCCACCCCTGGATCAAAAACAATGACAAATGAGTTTTTCCAGCGTCTCCTTGCTCTGCTACTGATACAAAATGATAGATTTTATCTTTGCCCACTCCCAGTTGGGGAAAAATATCTCAATGGTTAGTAAGAGTGTAGAGAAAGATCCACCATCAGATAGTACATGTGCACTGGCTTTGTTTATTGTAAACCCACAAGGAGTCACATGCCCTTTTGTTGTTAATTTTGCTGAGATCAGAAAAATCAGTTTAACAGAAGCAACAAAACCTTACCCACAAAGGTAAAAAGCCCTGAGTGATAGATAACCATACAGGGGATTATCGAGGTAGGTCACATTTTTCTCTAAAGTTAAGTAAACACCTCGAACTGATAAAATCTTGCAGTCACACTTCATTTGATATGAGAAAGCATCTGTGGGACAGACGCATCTGTTCATTATCACTCGCGGGTTTAATTGTACGGCTCTTATCACCCAGTGGTGTTTTCATACTTACCACAGGCACTACTGTATGTCCAACTTCAACAAGGGAGAATATTGCAGTGATGAGTGAATTGTTTCAAAATGAGAGATAGTGCCAAATAACCTGTTTTTCTTCTGAGAAAAGGGAAAGGAGCAAAATCTGGGCAGTGGTGTCTCTTATAGGAGTTCAACTGACACCTTGGAGAACAACAGGCTGTTTTGAAACACTATCCAGCTCCAATGAGTTAGCTATTACTCTGCCTAGCAGTCACTGGAGCTAGTGTGATCCCTTTTTCCCCAGAGAAGAAGATTTACCCTTTTGCCTTACATTAAAATAAATAAGTGAACCAAAACAATTTTCTATTTCTTTTGAAAAAGTAACTTGGAGCTCAAAAACAAAAAGGAATTCAAGGTGAGAGGCAAAAAGCAGTAAGAATACAGAAAAGAAATATGAAAGGGGAACAAATTGATATGAGGGGTGATGTCATTAGAGAGATTTTGTCCATGCTTTCTTGCAGTGATGCTTGTCACCTCAATGCTTGTCACCTCTCCCCTCACACTCTGCTCCCAGACTCAGGTCTGTGGTTAAAGTTCTAGTTTCCACTCAAAGCCTCCAACATCAGAAAATGAAAAAAAGTGTCACTAAATTCTTTTCAAATCACTTTTCCTACTTTCCCATGAAAAAAGAAATAATCACTGCAGAGTTGAAATAGTCCTCTCAGTGTGAGTTTAATTAATTGGAGCAAGATAGTCCCCAGGAACCGAGTCATAATTCCCATCAAAAACACTGTAGTAAGTAACCCCACAGCTATAGATGAGGGAATTTTTTCATTACTGTTTCAATCTCAACCCTTCAGAAATCCTTTTTGTATTTCAGCCATGACTCAGCTGATTTAGGTACTTTAATTCCTCCTTTCTTCCTTCTTGCTTTCCATATTGTTCTGTATTCTCTAACAATACGGACATGAAATTCACGCTGTGAAAGATGAGAGGTAATCTCTGATAGCTACTTGAAAGCTCAAGTTCAAAATAATCTTGTGACACAAAGGGCTGCTTTTCCTTGTTCTGTAGATTTATACTCAATACTGGTCACATGCCGAGGAGTTTACCAAGATGTTTATTTCCCCACATATGGCCATCTCAGTGTGCCAGTCTACTGAACCACACTCAAGAGTAGCCATCCACTGCAATTAGGTGACATATTACATTAAACAAAGATAAGCAAACACATTACAATGACATCTGAGGATTTCTTCTCCCTAATGCTCTAAGAAGCTTAAGTTCCCAAAACTGTTTGTTTATTCAAAACCTTGTTATCACAGACACTGAGATTTAGGTGGTTCAATCCCTCTCTCTCTCTTTTTT
>VXBT01002176.1:51538-140533 GCA_013400235.1 Oriolus oriolus | reverse complement strand
TAGTTAAAAACCCCTAGATTTGGCTGGAGTCAAGGCAGTAAGACAGCGTTTTGAATGTTCAGCTCCTTTTGGCTTGCTCCCCCCTCTGGTGCCTTTCCTGTGCTCCGAGTCCTGCTGTTCCTGTCTGGTCCCAGAGGTGCTTTATTTGCTGCTCTGCAGGAAGGCACTGCCTCTGGCTCCCCACCTCCCTTTCAGCCCCTGCCACAGACAGAGAGCTGGGCACAGTAAACCCAAGCTGGTCTCAGGAACTTTTTCTCCTCTTTCCTTTCCAGGACTGATCCACACCCAAGCTTGCCTTGTTGATCATTCTTTAAGCTGCCCTGACTGAAATTACTGCAAATCCTTTAGAATTTGAACCCGAGGAAGAAATTCTCTAAAATCTACTGAGCATCCACTGTACTCAACACTTTCTTATTGAGCCAGTGCCTTTCTTTTTGTCTTTTCTCTGTCCTTTGAGTAAAACAGCACTAAGTATCCTGCATATACTGACACTGGCTCTACCACAGAGCCCCATGACTGCAGCTGTGCCCCCTCCCCTCCCAGGCCTTGCTTCTGCCAACCAAGATTAGTTGCTGCTGGAACTAGCAGACTTGTGTCCTTTAGGATAGAGCAAGCCCTTCATTCAGTTGCTGGCCCTGAGCCCAGTGGTACTTTTGAGCTCAAAATAAATGCAAGTTCCCCAAATTAGGACTTTCAGATCTTGTGCTCCCCAACTTCTTCACATTTCCTTTGCCTGTAACTAGACTGGCACCATTCAGAGGGCTTTGTCACAACTCATCTGAGTCTGTGTCATTTCAAATCTCTATTAAATCCAAGCAGTTTTAGCAATATTGTGCTGTGTTTCCACCATTCAAATTCAAATATAATTGAATTATGTTTTCTATAGCTGTTGACCACACAAAAACAGTAAAGCATATCAAGATACTACTCATTTAACCAGAAAAGGAGAACACAGAAGAGTTTGTATATGTCCCCTGCAGCCAAGGCATTGCTTCTGTAAGAAATGCAATTTTTGCTTCTTTCAAGTTTTTAATTTTTTTCCTATGCAGATTTTGTAGGATTGCATTTTCTTTCCTGCTTTGGTTTGGATTTTTTTAAAATTAAAAAAAAAAAAAAGTGGAGTTATTTGATGTGAGAAAATTATTGATTCTTTAGATATGAACTCCTAAGTTAAGGGGCATTTTTAGGGTGCCCATACTTTCCTTACCTCATCAAAACACTGCCCTTGAAAAATACAAAACACTTTCTTCCAAGTTTTTTCACGTGTGGTCTGACATTTTCAGTCATAAACCCAGAATTTAAACTTAGAATGCATTTTTCAGCATGCCTTTCCTACCTTCTACTTTTCCTTGAACAGTAACTAATGTGGTCCCTTGCTTACAGTTCTAAGTTGCCAAAGAAAGAGGGCAAAAATTATGCTTGGGAAAATTTTCCTGTACTTCTCTTCAAAGGGCAAAATCCAATTATCACCAGCGGACGGTCTCATAAATGATGGACATCATTTATATCAGGGACTGTGCAGTCTGGTGGGCAGTGCCTTCACTCCATCTGAAAACTTGTCTCCTGGCAGAGTAAAGATTTTCACTCCCCATTGCTAATGCTCTGGAGGATAAATCCACAGATCTACCACACAAATCTGTTTCTTTACGCTCTTCCAAAATGTAATGCAAGTGAAAAACCAGTCCCTGTCCCCAACAGCTCCTTGTAAACACTTCCTGGAAGCACAGGGAAGCAGTTCTCCTACCCACATTCAAAGCCACTTTCAGCACTGGGAAAGCACAGTGGGAGGGGTAGCTATTGACACCACTGTTATACAGTCAAGGTACCAATGCCCTCTCTCCTAATGTATTAACAATTATATTCCTCTGTATTAAAATAATAGTAAGAACTATCAAATCAAATCATAAAGGTAAACATGGAGCTAATCAGAAAGGAGATTTAGGAGTTACAGTGTAATTCCCCCAAAGCCCCCAGCCTAATTAGTGAAGAAGATAAACTGGTTGACAGATTGCACAGCTAGAAAAACATAAAGCAAAGAAGGTTATAATATTTATTATTACTGTATAAGACAGTGATTAGACCCCCAACCTATGTACAGATCTAATCACCATCCTCTGGAAAGGATAATAGCCAGCCCTGCGTGTCTAGTTTGACAAATTAATCCAAGCCTGATCCAAATAAAGAGATTTGTAGTTTTCAATAAAAAAATAACTCCCTGGCTGTGCAGTGGGAACATTACCACATGCACTAATGGCTTTGTTACCGAGAGACAGTGCTGCTCCGTGCCTGTGCTCAAAGCTGTGTCACACAGCACAGGGTTAGGTGCTGCAGCAAGGGCAAAGAATTAATATAAAAATTTGTGTGTTTGTGAAGCATTGGTCATCACAGAACATAAAACCTAATCCTAGGATGTAGACAGTAGTCTACAAAGCGTGGGTTGACAAAGTTGGTCATTATCTATTCCGTGGCCTTCTTGAAGGACATCTATATATTCCTGAAAGATTACAGTAAGGAAATTTCTCACACTGAGTATCCCACCCACAGTGTAGAAAAAATCACACAAAACAGATTTCATTACATATTTTTACTATGATGTGGCAATTTGATAGCAATGTGAGAAAGAAGCGACATGAGTAGTAGGTAGATGAGATGTCACGTGGACACCTACGTTTTGGCCATAAAAAGGAGAAGTGCATGGAGGTTGAAGAACTTAGGAAGCTTCAGAAAACTGCTGGAACAAAAAGCAGAATTGGAACAAAGAATTTACCCAGCTGAAAAACAGTGGGGAAAAGGAACACCTGAATTTTTTTCCTTGTAATGAAGTAACGTTTGTTGGTTTGTGTTCTACAAGAGCTCTAAGGATTTCATGCGCTTCCACATATTTGAGGAAATGTCACGGCCACTTATCTCAGTCCTGTGGTCAGCATGGCCTTCCCTTACAGAATATTAACAAATGTTGTCCAGATTATAGGCTTTACTTTTTTCACCTGAACAGTACAAAAATTACATGCGGATATATCAAGCAAGCACAATTTCTGCTACAGTGCTTTTAATGAGATGTAGAGGAAGACTGAGCCCACAAAGCTCAGCAGTTTGCCAGAGCAGGTTACTACTTTTTATGTGTCTAGACCCCTGAAATGAAAGCTTTCACGTGGAGTTAGGTACTAAGCACTCATTGTGATCACAGGGCAAGCTTGGTGTCTCAGAACAGCTCCCACAACACTCAGCAACCTGAGAGAGTTCAGGCAGCTACAGGGAGAAGCTGAGGACAGAGGTACATCTGCCCATCTCCTGCCCCGCGGCACATGGTGCTGTGCTGCCAGGAGACACTCACTGGCTTCCCTGGGTTTTCTCCAAACCACTTTCTAAAAGCATTCAGGAGGAACCAATCCATCTTCTCAGGTGACAGCAGCAGCAAGAACCCTCCGTCAAGAGAGCAGAAAACCTGAGTTCATTTTCTGCTGTTTCCAAAGAGGACACCAACCCGTCGCTGCACAATGTCCCAAACACAGCACTGAAAGATTTCCCTCAGTAGAAAAAGTGGAGGTGATGACCCTGAAGGAAACCTCTAAGAAATATTTGTGTAAAGCGTGCAGGTACCTTTGGGATTAGACAGCATTATCACAATATCTGACAGCTGTGTTTAACTTAGAAATTAGGCTAGACTGGGAATCTTACCTAATTTTCTACCTACATCTAATCTTCCTTTCTACACTGTGCAAAATTCAGTGTAATCTTCCTCTTTGATTTTCAGTCTGAATGCTTTTTACAGTTTTGGCCGAAGAGCAGAACTTTTCAAGAGATCCCTTTCCAATCTTCTGATAAAGCCTTTACTAAAGCAATGAGGTGTGTTTGCCATCCTTTGTGCCTGTATCTGAGTGATTTAGAGAAGCAACATTATGTTATTGTCTAACAGCTGGGCTTTACAACAGTACAGACAAATAGCTGAGGAGAATTCAGGCTTTTATAATGCTATGAACTCAATATTCGGAGAACAGAAATTTCAAAAAAATCTCATTTTATTCCAACAG
The DNA here is from genome assembly GCA_013400235.1 of Oriolus oriolus. Taxonomy (NCBI): domain Eukaryota; kingdom Metazoa; phylum Chordata; class Aves; order Passeriformes; family Corvidae; genus Oriolus; species Oriolus oriolus. The sequence goes on along the minus strand of VXBT01002176.1, from coordinate 136,502 downwards.
CTAAGTGTTTCCCTGAAATTCATATTTGATGGGACTAGATAACTAGCAGCAAGTTCTTAATCTAAATGCCCAAAACACTATTATGCATGTGCTGTACAAAGATCATATGTGGTGATAATCAGATCCAGACACTGAGAGAGGAAAACTCTCATAAAACACTTTCTGGAACCAGTAAATGAAGAAAAATATAATGGAAGTATAAAGATAAAAGTGAGGAAGGTTTAAAAGCAGGGCTTTGTTTTTTTTTTTTCAGAAAGGATTTGTCCACTGACTCTAAATCATCTCCCAAGATATGGTTGGGCTAGGGAAAAGTTATCAGGAAAAATGTCTTCGAGTCACTAAGTGCTAGGGCACCTAAGAACCATTGGTGGGCTCAGATATATATGTAGTGTTTTGTTATGTGTAAGGTTACTTTGCTGTTAGACTGTCCAAATGGGGCTGCCTCCGGTGTTGCTGACCAAATGGGCCTCAACACGCTATCCACAGCCCTGCTAAAGAGTTCTACTAATGAAAGTCACACAGACTTACCTTAAGTTGCTTAACTAGACTGAAAGATTATGTAGGGAGAAGATAGCACTGTGATCACCTAACCTGCTTTCCTGCCTGTGTGGTACAAGCCTATTGATCTACGCTACAATGCAGGCACAGCCCTGAGTGCCGAGCCATGAGCAGATGGCAGAGGAGATGACTCCAGTACTCATTGGTTATCCCATGCAAATATAACAGCTCCTGGCTCTGAGAGGCTCTCTGTGTGCAGGAGAAGGTACTGAAATGTCCGGTTTTCATCTCCTGCCAAACAGTGAAATACGCTGGATTGGAAGAATCCTGGGGTAGGATTTGACTCAGATCAGCATTCTGATATTGACCACTGGGCTTCACACAGCTGGTTCCTGCCTGTAATGAAAAACACTTTAAAGAGCATGTGATCTCAACTTAGATATTTCCAAATGACTTCACCATGGATTTTGGTAAACAATTAGTCTTCAACTACCACAGAGTGTGTGTGTCCTCAGCTTCTCAATGCTGGATCTTTTCGTGCATCTACATCCAGACCAAAGAACCCTCTATTCGAATCTATTTTTCTCCTGCAGTTCAGCTATAGATTGTGACCAAAGGCATCCTCCTAACTGCTCCTTGTTGAGCTAAACAGACAGAGCTCTTGCATTCCCTCTCTCTCTCTCTCTCCAAGGTATGTTTACTTGTCCTTCTGTATCTGTCATGACTGTTCCCTGAATGCTCTCCAAATTGCAAACATTTTCCTCAGGCTGCAGAGAAAACATTAACACACGATTGCAGTAACAGTCAGATTCATGCCAAATGAAGAGGAAATATATTTTTCCAGCTCTTAAGATCACTCTGTTTACAGTCCAAGGATCACATCAGCACTGTAGCCCACTGCCATACAATAAGCACTTGTATTGAGCTGAGCTATTTCTTCACTACTTGGCGATTTCATTTGCACAAAGAGGGCTAAGTTGAGAGACATTATATGTGACTGTCTGAAAAATAAAATTTGTTTACAATGAGCAGCTTACCCTTTTGTCTTCATCACTCACCTTTTCCCAGTGTCGCTGACATCTGCAAACCCAATCAGCAATGACAGACGCATGATATGGTTCCAGATCTGCTCCCAGTGGAAAGAAATAACTCTGCCAAACATGTTCCCCACTTTTGCAAGGACTAGTTAGTAAGTTTTCTATTCAGTTATATGTGCCATGCTACTTTCCATTGTTCCAGCTTTCACCCCTAAGGTTGCTCTGAACTCTTTCAAAAACTTCTGAAAGTCAAGCACCACTACACTTATCACCCAGCTTCCCTGAGAAAAACCTACCAGGCTGGTCAGACCGGATCTGTTTTCCATCTGTGCATGTGAATTGATGCTAACTTCATTAGGACCATATTACCAATCAATTACTCACTAACACGTTTTTTACAAATTTTTGGAAATGACTTAATTCTGTATGTCTGGCTTCCTCAGACTGTACATTTACACAGTTGTGCAACATAGTAAAGAGGAAATATGCAATATAACTAAATATTTGTATCAGTTTACTATTGATGGCCTTAAAATGAAGAGAATTTGGAGGGAGTCATGAAGGCAAATAGAAGTATCTTATGTTCAACACAATAAACAAAAGTGGAGCCAGTGCAGCTATGCAAGAGGTGAGCATATTTGAAAGAATATAAATTTGAAAGCAGTTTTTGCACTCTGACTAGATATTTCTTAATCAGTATTAGCTTCAGTGCCAGAAGTTCTGAATAAAGCTGAGTGCTTCTTCAGAAGTTGAAATGATCTTCAGTAAAACTCTTCAAAATAACTCCCAACTCAGTACCAAGATTGTCTAGGGGAAGCGGTCGCTTAGTCAATACATGATCACACCATTAGTGTCAAAGATTTGCTCACTGTAGAGAAGGCATTAAGGTAATCACCATTTGTAGTGATCAACTCACAGAATACAGAAATGCAAATGGAAGTACTTATGAGTGTGACAATAATGACAATTATATGTTTTACAACTCTTTTCCTGTTGTTTATTTGACTTCATTTAGTCCAATTTTAATTACATAACCTGCATTTTTAGCTTACATACCTCTTCTGCAATCTGCTTGACATCAGGAGAAGAAAGGTTACTTCTTCCTTTGTGCTATTCAAAGCACAGCAATGAAATTTATTTCAAAGTTTATCCGGTTCAACATTTGCAGCTTGGGCAGATGTTTGTGGTTTTTTCTGTGCTTTTGTGTACAGGGGAACGACTTTTTTTTCCCCTGATGAAATGGAGAAAGCAGTAAAATTTGTTTTCACAATACTTTTCACATGTACACAAAGAAAACCCCTTTTATTTGCATATATGTGTATATATATGTGCATATGGATATGGATATGTGTATACATATATAAACACATACCCATACACTCATAATCCTTTTTACTCTGTTACAACTTTACACGAAAACAAAGAAAAAAAAAAAGCAAGTTCTTCTTCAAAGAGATGCTTCAAGGTCTACAGCTGACACCATGTACTCCACAACCATTTACAAACATTTTATCGTACTAAAAACAACAGTAAACCATCATAAATGAAATCTGTGCTAACGCGTTTTGTCTGTTGCAATAATGTTTAGATTTTGCATCCAGATCCCTCATGGATTATCAACTTATAAATGAGATCTCTCTTTCTAGAAGACAGGAGAGCCAAGCAGAGAGAAGATATTTAAAACCCATCTGGGTTTTAGACAACCTGTTCTAGTCAACTCTACTCGAGCATGGGAGCTTGGCCTAGACAGTCTCCAGAACTGCCTTGTGAGAACCCTGCCTCGCTGAAGGATGAGATGAAAAGGAGTCTGCTTGCTGACAGGTACAAATGCAAGAAACAGGAGTTGAGGTAAGGTAGTTATTCAGAGCGGAGGGCAAGGATGGCATTCACAGGCTGCAAAAACAGTGATCACAGGACAGCATGTAAACTTCCCTGCTCTGCTTGATGCTGGTCCCTGTACTGCTAATTAAAGAAAAGAGACCCTATAGTGGGCTTTATGGTAAGAGCCAGATTTCTGAAATGAAAAAATGTCATGATTTCAATGACCTGTGGGGATGAACCAGATTTAAGTGGTGACAGCAGTGGTGTCATGGAGCCACAGCGGGGAAGGAAGGGCTCGCCAATGGCAACACCCTGTTATCTGCAATGGTGCAAGAGGAGGACTGTCCAGAACTGAGAAATTAAAATGAAGGAGTGAGTAAAAATGTCCTATCGACTTGTGATTATGACAGTCTGGGGTCTTGGTGTCTGTGAGACCACCTGACAGTTTCAGACAATGCAGGACCCCTCTATAGTGCCTTTTACAGAACAGGCTTGTCATACAGTCCTAAAGTCTGGACTCACATCTTCAGTATTCACCTACACACTTTGACTTCAGACTGATTGCAGACCTCACATATTTTTGAGTAGGAATGCTTGTATGATGATTTAAGGTAGTCGTTGTAAGAGAGCTTATATAGCTTGTTATTTTCTGTGATTGTCATCATCTTATTCACTAGGTTTTTATGTATTTTTTTATGGTTTTAACTTATAAAACAAGCACTGAAATGTAGTGTTATTAATATAAAACTATGACAAGCACCCAGTCTTTCTCTGTTCCAAAATATGAGATGATGTTATATGATGTAATTAATGGCAGTTAAATGAAGAACAAATTCAAGGAAACATAATTTCATGCAAAGCATGGGATTTACAGGCCCAAGAGACTTTTTGAGTGAAATAGTGAGTTGAGTGATTGGATTTTAAAAAGATCTAGATAATTATGTGACCATTAGCATTTATAATTATGCTAAGATAATTAAGTATAATGAAACATCATGCTTCTTGATATAAACACATTACTTGTATAACTCAGGAAGGAATATATTTTAGGAAATCAGCATTTCACAACTGGCCAGGTGTATTTTGGTTTTGTTGTGGAGACCTTTTTTTTAAACTTTTACAATCAGACGATGAACACATCCATAGGCAGAATGATAGATTGAATGGGGTAGCCATCTATTTTACTCTAGAATACTCTATCTCCTCACCAGCTGAAGATAATAAAGTTTCACTGTCTATTTGTGAAACTCTTTATAAATGTTCAAAATTGACTATTCAGAATTGCCACAGAGGAAATCCTATTTGGAGATATGTCAGTAACCTTATCTGCTATATCACCCGCTTGTTGCTTTTTCACAACGAGGAGTTTCAGTGATGGACATTGTAGTCTCAGAAGCCAGATGCTTTTCAAAGGAAATGTCATTGATGTAATAGAGGGCAGGCTTTTGGCAGAAGACAAAAAGTTACTGCAGGTATATTTTTAACATCGACAAGATTTAAAAGGGTTTTTTTTCTTTATAAAAAAGTGCAAATCAGAGGTATGTCACTGCTGTTTATGAGGCTGAAAATCTGTGTTATTTTATTGCCCAGTCTGGTTCTTTTTTATTCATTCATTTTAAATATGACAGTTGCTACATTTTGCTGGTGAATATCTTTGCTTACCAGTTGCATGCCTGATTTATATAACCTTGCACATTGCATAGATATTCAGGGTACACAAAGTAAATGTGGTTTGACGGAAATACCGTTCTATTTTGGCTGTGTTTGGCGTTTGCTTTCACATCATATTGTCACAAAGAACAAACCTGATATACAGCCTAGGTGTTTCCTGCCCATTTTGTTCCTTAGGTGATAAGCAGTACTGTTTTGCACAGGTTGAAGTACAAAATCTATAGTGGTTTGTTGCTCTGAAAGTAGCTGTACTTAAACCACTGAAGAGAAGTTTAAAAATTAGCTGGAAGTCAACAGACATGGCATATACACCTGGTTCAAACAAAGACTTTTTGTGCTGGCAAGTTATGCAATACTTCAGTATGTTGCTTTCCCTGTCTGTAATGTGATAACAGCATTTATTTCAATCACTCTGAAACTGAAAAGATTTACTAAGCTCCTTGAGATCCACCTGTCAAGTGTTCAAAGGATAATGATTAGACACTGAGAACTGTGGATACTGCTAAAATTTATTTTAAAAACAACAACAACAACAACAATAACAACAAAACCCACCTGCAGCACACCTAGTGCACTTCAGCCACTGACAGGCATTCAGCCTATATGATCAGATTAGAATAAGCCCAAAGTAACACCTTCTGAAACATGTATAACTAAAATGTCTGCAGATCCACTCCTGGATTCATCTGCATATTTGCTAAGGTAGGCATAGCCAAAGAGCTTTTCAAGTTAAATGACAATCTGTTATTTCAAAAACTAAATAAATGCAAGAACTCTTTTTGCACCAACAAGGTACACAATAAGCATCATCACAAAACTTGATAGTTGGAGTTTCGTTTAGATTTTTTTGCCAAGCAGAGGCTGACATAGAACACATTGCTATAAATTGTGTATATGTATATATGTGTATATATATGGTGCTGTGCAGGGCCAGGAGCTGGACTCGATGATCCTTGTGGGTACCTTTCAACTCAGCTGATTCTGTGATTCTGTGATTTTGTGCATGAGCATAATGAGCTGTTCTGAGAGCTGAATGGAAAGGTTACACTCCCATGAAAATGGACCACCACAGTAGTTTATTCCTGTAACCAGGGCTGAGGTACCTGTAACTGGACCGAATTCCCTCCTTATTTGCAACAGCTATAGAAAAGCAGAGTTCTGATTTCACCTCCCTTGTGTCCTTCAGGAATTGCTCTTACCTAGTGACAACCTGCAGCTCTGATAGTTGAGCCTCATACGAGCAACCCCCTACCCAGACTGCAGCCTGAGGAGAGGTTCACCTACAACTAATTGACGTCATACACATACTGATGGCATCAATTTTAGAGAACATTTCTGTGTTTATCTGCGTGCATATTGATCTATCAATCTTATACAATGCATAGCACTGTAGTGTCTCTAACTTGTAATACATGAGCAAACATTCAACTCTAATTTCTATGTACTCTTGAAGAAAGAGGAATCTGCAGACATTTTAATAGGTCCAACAATTATTCCTGTCAAAGTAGCTGATGGGGCAGAATTGATTGAGATGGACATCTCTTGTTCGTAAGGAAAAAAATCTGTTATTCTGCAGCTATGAAATAGCATTTTCTAGACCTCATAAAGTCCCTTGGAAGTTTCAGAAAAAGTAACCTACTCCTGAAGTATCAACACACGGGATCTTTAAAGACTCATTTCTTGTTCAGCTGTCTCAGCTTCAGCCTGCCAACTGAGTCAGCCCAGCTTGGGTTATATTTCACTCACTTTTCCAAAATCCACTGCTGCTGAGTCTTGGATTATCCCTGTCTAAAAATTCAGTCCCCTTGTGTCTGAAGGTGAAATTTGGTTTAGCAGCAGGAAGGTGTTAACACAACCACACTGTGGAGATTAACATTACAGCAAATCCTCAAAAGAACCAGAAATATCCAACACACTCAAGATATCAATTTTTGATGAAAGCTTCAAGAAAGTAGAAAAAGAATAGCATTTTATGATAGTAGGCCAGTTATTAATTTTCTTGGAACACCAACAAGAGCTTGGCAAGAAGCAATATGTCTGCAATACAATTTTTTGCTTTTTATGTAATAAGAATTTCCGTATACCATTTAACTTTCTCTGCTCAAACTACATATTTATTGTTTCACCTGCTTTGAACTAGCAGCTGTGATCTCATTAATGAAGGGTTTGAAACAGTGTTCAGTTTCATTGCAGTTGCTTTAGTAGGTACTGCTGCCCCTGGTGAGCTGTGTGGGTGAAGTCCCACTTTGCTAATGGTGATCCTGGAAGCATTTTGAGAAGGAATCTGAAAATCTTTGAAAGAACCAGTGAATGTCATCATTCCAGTCATTTGAAGTAATCCCAGCCATTTTAAACAAAATCACCTGAAGTACATGCTAGATGTAATTAGATATAATGCTGAGAAAAGCAACTGAGTGAAAGGACATTATTTCATAGGGGATTGCCATCTATAATGTCTGTTGCACCAACCTTTGATCCATATGGTTGAATCAGAACAAAACATTTGTATCTGTCAATTAGTGCTTGGCCCACATCGGCCACACTTACAGAAGTTCATGCTGTAGAATTACTACCTTCCCTATTTAATATGTCTGATCTACATGAGGTACCCTGGAAAGGAAAAGATTGTGCAGCAACTGCTAGAAAGCAGCCCAAACAAATGGCTGTGCAAAGTGAAGTGGACTTTCTCACCCAAGGTTTCATGCACATATTTCACAGGTATCTAAACTTCCTCAGTCTATGAATACATAGTCATTTGGTTTGAGAATTTTCCCACCTGAGCTTAAATGTTTCTAATACTTCTGTTATTGTAAGAAATCAAAGCAGCAAAGGAAAAAAACTTTTCCCTAAAGCCTCTCACAGAGCTATCATTACTGCTTTAGACACAGCAATGAAACAAACTAAGATGTGTTTGGAACCACTGACTTAAAATCTGCAGTATGTGCACTCGAGTATGGGTGCTAGTCATGCATGTGCACAATCATGTTAAAACTGCCACCCCATGAGCCTAAGCTCAGGCTCAAACCACAGTTCTCTGAAATGACTCGGACAAAACAGGGAAAAGCTTTTTCTGAGTAGCTTCTAGCTCTTCTACATCATATCCTCATATACTGTGTTGGGGAATGAAGAGAAATATGATTAAGGTATTTCAAGCCTGACATGAATATTTTTCCAGTGGAGAGGGTTTTGATAATGTAGCCTTGTGGACTGAATTTAGAATTTGCTTTGCTTCTGTAATTGGGCTTCTAATGCCAGCAGAATCAAGGCCTGAGCAGCAAACTAAAAATATATTTCAAGGGAATGACACATCTGTGGTACAGTAAAACCATTAGGCTACTGAATGCCTGTTTTGAATTACATCAAATCACCTGAAGACCATATGGCAAATGGAAATTTTTTAACCTAACATTTACTACCTTGTACAGGATTAAGAACGATTTTTTTTTTTGTTATTTTAGCTAAACCTATATATGTAAACTCAGTTGCTTTCAAGTTTTAGTAGTCAATAACTGAAGGCCAAATGCAATCTGCTAGGAATGCACAATCTGCTATGAATGCTTAATCTGCAAAACACTGAGCCATCTTGCAGTGGAGAAGCATGTCTGCATTTTTAAAAATCCAGTGAATAAAGGACCAGACACCTAATCCTTAGACAGGATCACTGATTCGTCTCAAATTCACTGGGGGAACCAGGACTAAGAATCTTAAAATTAGATGACTCTAGTGACTAACTTTAGGAACTAATATTTTGTAAAAATTGACCTATTTATCTATCCCTAAGAGGACAAAGTGTATTAGGAAGTTTAATTTCCCTATCCACTTTTCCACGTACATTCCATGCTGTTTGTGGGTTGCAGATGGAGAGAGCAGACAGCAGTCCTAAGAAAGTTTTTGTGCAATGTGGCAGAAGATCTCAAATAAAATGTCAAACAGAATTTCATAATTTTCTAAGCACATTTACATATATACATGTAGCAGGTAGCCAAATTATTGCCCAAACCAGTTGTCTAACAGATCTAGTGAGCCTTTGCCTTTGTCCTTGCACTGACGAAATGTGACTTTCACTCTGTATTGATGTCAACACCATTTCATCTAAATTGTACCATTAGGATCAGGTCCATAGTTTCATATTGATCACCAATTGCTAAGAAAATCTAAACCCTTTAGACTAGAATGTCCATCACAATAGAAACAAATTTAAAGGCCATTCTGAATACGTGTTTCTCATTGCTGGGATGTTTTCTGTCTCTCCAGGCCCAGGATTTGTAATGTTTTTCCAGCTATGCTTAAAGTGGATTTTCTATAGTGGGTCTTGAGCTTTCTATCTCAAGAATATTTACTCTCAATAACTGAACATGAATATTTAGACTTTGTAGTGCACAGATCAGCACTAAATACACATTGAAGGCAATAAGAATTGTGTGAGCATAGCTGAGTAATGACTACCTGGACTTAAATGTGCTCCTACCTACTGTTTTCAAAAATAGCCATCTCTCAGTTGGAAGATGCTTTTCCTGGGGTTTTTTGCCTTTCTAACTTACATAAGAAAAAAAGAACACTGGTCTCTTAGAGCTACCACCTAGTTTATTATTCATATTCTTACTTCATCCCAGTGAGAAAAAAGGAACCTCTCTAGATGGAAAAGTTTGCATTATGCATTCTGTCCAATAAAACACAGGGTTTTATTATTGTTGGATTGTTCTGGTTTGCTAGGCATAATGCAGCATATCAATGAGACACACTTGTTAAAAATTTAGGACTTTATTTTAAAAGGGATATTTTTTAAAGAATTACTGTAATGAAAAGCACATGCCAGATTTACACTTTGATATCATGGCTTATTTTTATGTCTTTATATTAATGTGCTTACCTAAACCATGTGTAAGATCAGGGCCTTTCCTATGTTTGTACCTGCTATGTTCTGTCAGGTGGCATTTCAGCTCACAGAAGTGTTACTTGGCAACACTAACATCCATTATTTGTCCCTGATACTGCAGTGGCTGTGACTGTGGCTGAACTGCCAAATAATACCTGTTCAGGGACCATTCTCTAGCTCTGAAGTGAGGTGGCCTGGCCTGATCCTGTCTGCTCCAGATATCTCCTGTCCTTCAGGTCTCCTTCAGGCCAATGTGGCACCTCTGAGGCCCTGACACATGATTATCATCGTATCTGTATGTGCTCACACTGTGAGAAGGGCACTGCAGCTTACCAAAACAGTGCTTTTGCTGCATGAAAATAAAATTAGGGTTGCACAATCTGGGTTTGATATGCCGATACATTTGAGGTAAAAAAGCTGCTAGCACAGTTTGGGAGAACTGTGGAGGGAGGAGGGTGAGGGTGGAGGGAGCCAAGTTGTGTCACTCTTGTTCACACTGCCCTTTTGGGAATGGTCTTTAATGACCCCAAACCCCAAATCTGACTCTGGTCTTATAACAGAGCATGCCAGTTGGCACAGGACAAAATCATTACTTAGCAGGCTACTGAGTAATCATGCAGTGTGGCTGAGCAGAGTGTGAGTTTCTCCATGACTCCTGCTATGTGGCTGGGTAGGTATGTGTTACACACTTCCACAGCTTCCAGTGGTTCAAGAGTGCAGCATTCAGGTGTGTGCATTTATTTGGGTGAGTACATCATCTGGTCAGTTTTCCAAATGAGGCCATTAATTTTGATCTAATTATTCCTGATTTCCACTGGTGACTGAAAGTCAAAACTTCCATTTTGTCATGCTTAACCCACAATAATTGGAAAGCCACACCTATATTCAGCTCGGAATTCTGGGGCTCTGCTTGATCTCATAGACATGCCCAATCTGTGATTCACGGTCTGGCAAGTCAGTTCATTTTACCTGCATAACATTTGCTAGGATATACTTGAGTTTCCATCCTTGGAGTTATTTAAAATACTTGTAGATAGGACACTCAAGGACATGATTTAGCCGTGGTGGGCTTGGCAGTGTTAGGTGATGTAGTAGCACTCAATGATCTTAAGAGTCCATTCCAACCTAAATGATTCTATTATTCTACAATCTTTAGAGAGGCTTTGTGCCTGTCTGCCCCCCACCATGGTCTCCTCCAGGACCCCACAGCCTCCCAGTCAGCTTGTACGAGGGCCTGCAGGGCACAGGGGTCCTTGACAGGCAGAGAAGCAGCAAAAGCTTCCTTTGGAGAGAGGATGGTCGTCATTGAGGTATTGCACCAGCAATGCACACAACTATAATTGCAGTTCTCTGTTAAAGACTGAGTCTTTCCAAAATTTCACATATTATTCAGGAATGGAATTGAGAGATTAAAAGGAGCATGAGCAGTTAGCAACAAAGGGAAAGAAAGCCTTTGCTCCTTTTACCACATTTAAGTGCTAAGGGAAGCCAGCTAAATTAAGACTGATTTCTTGAGCAGATCATCATGCACATAGCTGTTAATTTAGGGTGAAGGAATGCACTTGATTTGAACTTCATAGCCTTCTTTATTTTATTTTTTTTTTTAATCTATTAATTTTTCTTTTGAAATCACAACATGTTTCTGTTTCTTTCAGGGAACAGTATTAGCACTTTCCAGTGGCCAAAAATAATATGTCTTAATTCCAGTGGATTTTAACCAAAGACTGCACAGACCTGTGGATAAAAACTCTGCTTTATACTTCAAAGTACAAAGGTCAGATTTAGTAGGTGCTTGTAGATTTATTTTTAAATTTAATGGGCCAGATTCTCAGTTTGTGTAAATCAGAAGAACTCCGCTGATGCTAAGGGAACTATGTCAAGTTGCATTAGCTTAGTATGCGGCTCCACAACATTTTTTCTCTTTGTATTGAACTCAGCCTTCAGTACTCATGTACTAATAATTTGTCTGCAACTTGATGCTTTTTTAAATTATTATTATAATTAAAAATATAGCCTGTGAATTTTTGAAAATTAGTTGGCTCTGTGAAGGGAAGGTTCATCTTTTCTTTTGCACAGTCTCCAAACAGGATGTCCTACAACTAAAACTGTTTGCAAGGAAGAGTTAGTTAGGCTATAGATCTGTCAGATGTATATATCTTAGTGTATCTGTGTGCACATAATTATAAGAAAGAAGAACTGAATGCAGCAGAGCTATGGGTCTGCCCTCTTAGGTAGCTAATGGCTGATCAGGGCTAAAAAGGATAGGGAGTGGATTGAGTAGACATGGGAAGTCTTCCTAGGAGATTCCAGGAATGTTTCCATTTGACTCACAGTCATCTCTGCATTTTATCCAATTTTATTCAGGTAGAAATGGCATCCAAATTGTTTGAATAGGCACCATGAGGTTGCATGAAGACACAGAGAGGCAAGGCAGCAGTGCCCATGCCATTCAGGCAGTGCAGTCACCCCTCAACCAGGCAGACCTACTGAGTTTCCCTATTTCTGTCCTCCTGAAAGTCCCTCCAGCAGCTCTTTCATTGAATTCTAGATTTTTGATTAAAATTTTTACAGACTGATTAAGTTTGCAACATTTTTAAAACCCTTTAGAAATTTATAGGAGCAAAACCAACTCAATCTATTGCTGCATGAACAAAAGACAATTCAAAAAACAGCAGCATAAGGAGAGGGCAGCTTCTGGGCTACATACGTACAACCATAATCAAACCTTCACATGCAATTAAAATTATGATCATTTTTTACCAGGCCTATAAAAAATTAGGATTTGTGCACTGTGATCCCAGCACATGTATACAGAGCACAAGAGACTAAGGTATGTAATAGTGAAAAACTTATATGATAGTGTGTGATACTGAAAGGACAGTTTCTTGAGCTTTTCTTCATTTCACTTCTTTGCTTCTCTAGCAGCAAGCTTGCAAATTCAAATTTGAGATCCTATGATTTTATTTGTCATGTAAAAATAGACACGCATCTAAAAACTACAGATTCATCTACAATTTCTGAGAAGATTTTAATATATATTTCTATGCTTCCATATAAAGCTCAAATACTATTTGACTGGTACTGCATAGAACAAGGTGATTTTTCACATGGCTTATATTAGCTTAGCTCACATTTATCCAACTTTGTGAACAGATTCATTTGTTGTAGTTGGATTAAATTTAGTGCAGATAGCCATGAAAACAAGGTATTTTTTAAGCCAAGAGAGCCAAATTTGTCCTCATTTACCTCCTGTGGAAAGCCATTAACTTTCATGAGTAGAAAGGAGAGCTGAAATTGGCTTTGCATACTGTGGAAATCGCTTCAATGCTTTGCAACTCCTTTCCTTAAGCTTATCATGGTTAAGAGCATGAGATGACAAATGCAACCACAATAGATTCACTGGCTAGAAAGTTGAAAATCCTCCATTTAACTGAACTTTTTGTAAAATCAAAAAAACTCCCAGAAAATACCATATTTATTTAGCTCAGTTGGTTAGAGCATGGTTAGAGCAACACAAAGATTGTTGGCTCAGCCCGTGTCGGCCATTCACTTCAGAGTCGGACTTGATGATCCCTGTGGGTCCCCTTTCGACTCAGAATATCCTGTGATTTGTGATCTATTTCTCAATAGTTCCAGAATAATTGAAGATAGGAACTTATGAGTATATGAGAAAGTGAAGTCCATCATGGCCTCATCTCTGCAGCAGTTAAACCACAGCACAATGAAAAGACCTGCAGAGAAATGCTCCTCTGTTCCAGAAGTGGTGAAATCATGGACCTTCTACCCTTCAGGATGAGTACCATCCAAGTTTCCCACACTGGACATAGATGAAAAGGTAATAGGTAGTAAGAATGGAAACACAGAGCACAGGTTTTGATTGTCTAGAGCTTAATGATGGTGCTGATAGGGTTGAGTGTTTGAGGATAAGAATCAGAGGGAAATCCAAAAAGGCAAATATCCTAGTGGGACTCTGTTACAGACAAGCTAATCAGGATGAAGAGGCAGAAGAAATATTCTATAAGCAGCTGGGAGAAGTCTCACAGTCGCTAGTCCTTGTTCTCATTGAGAAATTCAATTTACCACGTGGCGGCTGTCAATACAACACAGCAGAGACAAAACAGTCCACAAGGTCCTGGAGTGTGTGGAAGAAAAGTTCCTGACAGAGCTGGTAAGGGAGCCACCTAGGGAACGCACTCACTAGACCTATGGTTTGTGAACACAGAAGGACTGTTGGGTGATTTGATGGTGGGAGGCCATCTGGGGAATTCAGCTATCATGAAATGATTAACTTTTCAGCTCTCAAAGTAAGGAAAGTGGCCAGCAGAACTGCCACCTTGGACTTCCAGAAGGCAGACTTTGGCCTGTATAGGAGACTGGTTGAAGAGCAGTCCTGAAGGGCAAAGAAGCCCAGGAAGGCTGGACATACCTCAAGACGGAAATCTTAAAGGCTCAGGAGCAGGCTGTCCCCATGTGCCAAAAGACAAGATGGTGGGGAAGAAGACCAGCCTGACTGGACAGAGAGCTTTGGCTGGAACTGAGGAAAAAAATTAGTTTATCACCTTTGGAAGAAGGGGCAGGCAACTCAGGAGGACTACAAGGATGTTATGAGGTTCTGCAGGGAGAAAATTAGAAGGGCCAAAGTCCAGGCAGAACTTAAGTTGGAAATTTTGAAATCCAAGTAACTTCCTGTTGAAAAAGAAGTTAAGAAAATCCAGAGAAAAAGTATTGTCAGCAGAAAATATGTTCTTTGATTCAACAAAGGCATTCCTGGTTGCTAATCTGTGAAAATTTTTAAAAATTGTGGTTTTCTTTGTTTTGTAGAAGAGGAAAATACATTGAAAGATAAAACTTCTGACAATTAAATAAAAATGCTCCCTTGCTACTCTATTAGATCCTGAAAAGTCCCCCCTAAAGATCCATTTAACTGAGGATTTCTCAGATTTCAGTACAAATAAATACAATACAAACATTTTGCTTTACAGTCTGTGAGGAGACACCTTTACTGGGAGACACAGTGGTCCTGCAATCCCTTCTTCACACACATATCACAGCAGAGGCTTCCTATTACATGACCATCCAAGCAAAGTTCCCCCTGCTTCACTTCTAATTCAGACAATAACCCAATATTTAGCCTTGAAATACTGGCAATTTCCCCAAAGACACTGAGATATGGAAAAGTCCTGGATGTCCACATGTTCTGCCTCATGTAGGTGGCCACCTGATGGCCACAGACTTTGGTGGAAATGCCACTGTCCAAAGTTTGCAGATACTTCTCTCAGATTTTACACTGGAAGGCTTGGTTTGGTCTTCGGTGAATTACATTGGAAAACTGACTTTTGTTTTCCTGGGAAATGCTACATATTCCATTCCATCATGGTATTTGTAGTATGTCATGAACTTTAACAAGACAGACGGAACACAGTCAGCCAGATTTCACTACTGCTTCTTGGGTTTATGTTTGTTTATTTTTAATCTCCATTGTGTCTGAAATCTGCCCTCAACAAAACAAAGCACTTTGATCAGGCCAAGCCTGGAAAAAAAAAGTACACTGGCAGAGAAATATTCTTATGCTATTGGTGATTAATATGTATACAGTGTTAGTTTAGTGCCATCAAGTGACCAAAAATATGAAACAGCATTCCTATTTTTTTCCAGGGCTTTTTGTTTTGTTTTGTTTTGTTTTAATCTAAAGAAAGCTGATATGTTATCCTTTTGATATAAGCACAGGGAAATAGCTTCACAGGCAATTTATCATCTACATCTAGGGCATTTCAAGAATGAAATTTTCAAGTAAGAATTCCAAAGTTAGCTTCAAAATTTCTTCCACACATTGATACATCAAGGTCTCCTCTGTTTTAACAGTTTATGAGGTTTGAAGTACTTCACTCACCTCTGGCTGAAATCTTTGCTGTGTAGAACTCAATAGGAGATCTCTCCAAGGTGAAAACTTGTAACAATTTTTATTGCGTGGTGGTATCCAACAGCTTCAATAGAGGATTTTTTAATGAAGGATATTATAAACTGTGTGTATAAATCTTTATTTTGTTTTATGAAATGCAGTAGCTATTTCTGTCAGAAACAAGAATCTTAAATGGATTGAAATGGATGCACCAAGAAAAATGTTTAGGTTTTAATATGTCCACTTATTATATGATCAAATTTTTCATAAACAAGTACACGTAATGTAAACTTCTACGAAAATATTTCTGGAAATTATTTTTCCAGATTTTGTGTGCCTAAAATATATGTAAATTCAATTTCTAAATGTCAAACACTCATTAATGTAGTAGATGAATACATATTAAGTTTCTGATTTATTAGGATGGAACCAACCTCAGAAGCATCAGTCTGAGGTGGAGTGAGTCTGTTTTCTGTCTGGCTCTGTAACACTGATTTCCCACCAAAGGACAGAGACGTGTATCAGCCACCAGGTAAACTTAAGCCCTAGAACTGGCAGAAAAGCAATGCAAACACTTTATTAAACACACTAGGGAGTGAAGGGAGAAGTTGGGAGAGCTTCCACAGACAGGACAGTAAATAGAAGTGTTTTAAAAGTCCCAGGTCATGCCTTGCTGTGCAATAAACAAGCTTCAAGGTTACTGGTCTGTCAGGACTTGCTGTGGTTGAGAGCAGAGTGAAATATCACTGCAAATCGTATTTGTTACCTGGTAGTCCCAACAGCAGAAATAACACCACAGGTGATTTTGTAAAAGTATTTTCTTGATAGTTTGCTGCTTCTCTTCCTCTACAAATTAATTCCTGTATCATCTGTAGACAGTTGGCACTTGTGGTTACAGCTTCTGGTGAAATATAAGGAAGAACAAACCTTTGTGGCATTGCTGTTTCATAAGAGCTTGTGGTTTACAGTTAGATCTATTTTGTGAAAAAGCCTGCAAGAATTGAAAGCTCTGCACACATCCCCTAGCTTTCAAAGTAGTTTTGTGTGTTTGGTGGCAGGGTCTCAAGTGCATGGAGAGCTGTGTAATGAGTATGCATATATTTAGACACAGCAGCATATTTAAATGTGCAATAACTTCCTGTCTATTCATTGTACTTCCTCATGGCTTGTTTCTGACTTTCCCATGAAATTATAAAAATTTATAAGTTAGAAACTACTTCTTTCTCAATAAAATTTCTAAATATCTCTAGAAAAAGGTGGCGGAGAAAAAAGTTTTTCAATATCTGGAGGCAGGTGACAGTGACAAGAGCACTAAGAACAGCACAGACCAGAGAAACACCTGCACCGGTTGTAAAGATACATGCATTTGCTGGCAAAAATTGAAAAACACTTTTCAAAAGAAAAATTCCTTTACACATCACTCCTAAATGATAAGCTTTCAAACTGTGAAAGGTTTTGGTACTGCTGTAGTGATTGATTGAGAAGCACTGGTCAGAGTAGAGGAAAACTTGAATGTCAATCAAATTCTGTCAGTAATTGACTAGTAGAATCTTACCCAGTCCATCACAACTCTTCCTTTTAGAAATGGCATTTGCTTATGCTCTCATCACTTAATTTAGACTTTTGGAGTCTTGCTGGTTTCCTTGACTTTCTTATCATCCAGGTGCCATCATCAGTGACTGATGTAGCTCTACTGCTGTAATTGATTTAATGTCATGGACCATAATATCCTGCCATATATTATACAAATGTAACCAAGAGATGCTCCTTTTCCCAAAGAATTAACTTTCTTCTTACATAAAGACATAAAACATCCTTACAGTCAGATGAAAGAAAATAACCAGAGTCAAAACCATCCAACACACAGGTACAGTGGCTAAAAGAAGCCAGCCACTTGTTGGATATAGATATGGTGATCCACATAGCAATGAAAACCCACACTCTTGTCTTTTTTTTCTTCTGTTCCTGTCTTCCCAAACCACCACAGCTCATTGCTTAACTTGTCAACCAGAATGCTGTATCCTTTAATGCCTGACCATTATAGATGCAGAGCATACATGCTTCCTTTGAAGCATGGATTTCAGGCTCATAATCTCAGAAGAAGAGGAGGTGCCTTTTGCTTTAGATTTCTAAAAGTTCTTGGGTGCTTGAAGTATGTCTTTGCAGCATGTGAAGTCTTTAATCTTTACCATCCAAGAGCGACAAGCCAAATACTGCTTCATTGTCTAAACCATCTTTCCAATGTCCTTTTAAAAGAAGTGATCTGGTAACTTGAAGTTGAACTTCTTCTTCTATTAATGGTCTTTTGCTTTAGGAATTTTAAAAAAATATAAGGATCAGAAGGCATATAGCAGGAGGAGCTGTTCAATTTATTTTCTGCTTATTGCTGAGTGATGTAGTCCTAAGTAGTTTCTCACACCCTATTCTGTTCCAATTCTTTGAACAGAAGGCTATTGAAGTCAAGCTATTATAATGAGGCAGCAATATCAAATACTGAATTTTTCTCTTTCATATCACACCAAGTGGGAATTCTAAATGCGATCCTAAAATCATATGGTAAAAATTACCATATGCTTATGAGTACTGAGCAGAAGCTCTAGCTTAGTTTTGGAAATTTTTCAGAACACACAAAACCCAACAATTTCACCTCTGCTCCTCTTAAAATGCAAAAGACTGTTTTTCCTCCCTCCTTCAAACCAGTCAGCTGATAGCAGATATGTTTCCACTACAATTAAAAGCAAAACTTACAAAACAGGTATAAGAGCAGTGTGCTTCATGTCCAGGGAACTTTCCCTCCATCATGCTGCCTGGTGTCCAGCCTCTCCAGGCACGTCTGATCATGATGAAATTAACACGGTCACAGAAATTTTGAAATGCTTAAAATGTGCTACAAGTAACTCCTGCATGTGTGTGAATATGGCACTGGGTAAGTTTAATCTTTAGGGCAAATTTGGGGTTGCTGTTAACAAATAATGTAACATAAACCATGACTTTTCTTTGAAAAGCACCTCCTGCAGCACGTGGCTCATTTTACTCAGCTGCAGTTACCTTAAAATTGAATCTCTAATTTAAGACAGTCATCTGGACTATCTGCCAGGAATATGTGGCATCCTACAGGAAGCAATCCATTCTCCTTAGGTGTGACGTCCAAGGTAAGAACAGTGAATCACCCACCCCTCTCCATGACGCACAGTAGAAGTGTGGAAGACTATCTTAGACTAAAGGCTTAACTTGCATACTTGGCTAAATTTAGATGAGAAGAATCCATCCTTAGTGCTTCAAGTGCAATTATTTCCTGAAGAAATTCTGTTCTAAACAACTGCTCTGAAGAGAAAAGTTGTTTGTATTCATTTGTCACTTCTCCAGCTGCTATAAATATATACATTCATATATAACTCTATTGACTGCTGACAGAGAAGGAAGCATTTTCCACTTTAGAAAAAGTCTAGTCTTACATTCAGAAATATAGTCATAGGACTTCTCTATTATACATCATACAAAGCATGCCAAATTTTCTAGATGGGAATGAAGAAGGAAAAGCCTTTATACATTTGTTGTATGCTCTTCAATATATGAAAAACAGTTTAATTTATTTATGCAGGCCTTACCTGTGCTCATCTTGTATCTCCCCTGTTGCTCACAGTGTCTTAGCTTTTAGACAGGACTTATGATAACATAGGTTTGCTCTTTATCTTTTCTGGTTTAGGAAAAGCAGGATAAAGTCAACCAATAGATAAGAATATATGTCAAAGAAATAATGTTTGTATGCATGTCTGAAAATTAATCTAAATTATGCATTTGTTTTACTGATATACAGTGGAAGCATGAATATTATTCTGTCACAGCTCTTCTTTGCAGCAAGAATGCTGTTGGGCACAGAGCTGAAGTAGTTACTAAACAAATGGCCTAACATACCTGGGACTGTTACCTATGGAGAAAGTATAGGCATTTAAAATATTCTTTGCTGAAACATTTTAAGAGTTAAAGGCCAACTACTTAAGCAAATTAAACAGTTTAGTTCTGCATCTCAATTCTTCTGCTTTATTTTCCCTACATCCAAGAAAAACATCCTCTGCCAGAACAGTGAACCCATTGGCCAAAAAAAGGGAGACTAGTGATTTTACTTTTTACAGAGTGGGATTTAAACTTCCTTTGAGTTTTATACACATATCCTCTTAGACATCGAGTCACGTGCACTTGCTCATGAGCAAAGGAAAAAAACAATGTATTTATCAGCTAACTAATATTCTGCTAACAAATTAACTGGGCCCATACAAAAATAGGGGAAACTCAATGACATTACAAGTTACTTTTTAAATTTACATTTAAGTGATATGTTATGGTGGTGGATAAAATGGAAACTGGTATTTAGTCTGTAAGGTTTATTATATACTACTTTTGCATAGAGTACCTGTCCTTAATAGATGCTCCTGCCTTCCCTGAGACTTTTCAGGTTTTCTCTTGCCACCACTACCCATGTTTATTTTCATTATTATGATATAAAATACAGTTCCCTTGTCCTGTGGACTATATGGAACAAGCTTACTAAAAGGCCTTTCCTTAAAACACCAGCTATACTGAAAAATGACTCAAGGGCTCATCCATTTTTCAAATCAACATTTGTGGCACCACATTTAGCAGCTCTACAGCAGAGCAGAGTGACTCATGCATCTAATGACATGAAGTGTGTATGGGTGCTGGAGTGGAGCCAAGTCATCAGCTCCATAAAGTGGCTGGAACACTGAAGGGGTGTGGGAGTATCTTACTTGATGAATGCATTCAGCTGTTCTTTCCATATAGTTCACATGTATTCTAAATATGTTTTAATAAAGTAAATATATTCTTTTCTGTTACAAATTTGTCTCTGATCTTTAAAATTTCCATGCCTTTGAAGAGACTAAATTAGTATTATTTTTATTTCCCAGCAATGCAGATATATAAAAGTGTAACAGATTATTTCTGGATTACCATGCACTCTGCTCTATTTTATGAGTCCTCTTCAGGATGCTTCCAAAATGAAGTGCAGGGATCTGTACATGCAGTGTGTACCAAACCAGTGGCTGAAAAGTCTAGCTCTCAAATTCTGCAAAGATTAACCTATGAAAAAGAGCAATTAGTAATGCTAGCAAGGGAGTATAGAGACCTAAAAGAGATGTAATCCTTCAAGGAGTACTAAAACCAAAACAATTTATAATCAAGTACTATATTTCAGAACGGGTGTGGTTCAGAGGGATTTCACTGGAAACATTAATTTTACATAAAATCTTCAATTTAAATTGACATGTAAAATAATTTTAAAAGTTTCTCTTATCCTTGCCTTTACAATTTGACTTACAGTGCACCCTTAAATGTTGACACTTTAAACTCTAGGATTATGTTTTTCTCCAGGGAAAATGGTAAATTATATATTTGTTTATTGCTAAAAATTGGTTTAATTAAAATTGATTTTAAATCAAATACACACTGTGTCCACATATAAACTGACTCACAACTAGCTCAAAAAAGTTTAGCAGAATTTGGTGCCAGAAAGATGATTACAAACTAGTTTAAATGTGTTCAGAATGGAGCTGGCAATTCTATCATGAGGGTAAACTTTACATGATTATTTTTAAACTAGTGGAGTTTCTGTATGCTCCAGGTCATCACTCAGATCAGGGCAACAGGTAAGCCATGGCACAACTAATTGTTGTTGATTCTGTTATCGTTACTGTGGTAGAAGCAAGATGTACCAGTTAAGGAACTATATTATTCTTACCTCTGAGTATACACAGGTGAAAACACAGTGCATGTCACAGAAGTCTCGGGCCAGTGTTTGCCTTTTAGAAGTTAGTCTGTCCTAAACTTTTCCTGAAAGCAAAACTATTCATTCATATCTTTCAAAAAATGCCTTCTTTACAAAAATGAAAACTTATATCAACTAGTTTAAATGTCATTATAATGAGAGGTAATAATGTTGGTTTTTTCCCCATGGAAAAAATGTGTTTCTGTTTTCTGACTAGTTCTACTAACAATAAGTGAAAGTACTCTTTACTAGTTTTGTCTTTGGTTAATGTGTCATAGGTTGGCTAGTGGCGTATCTTTCAGAATAAATACATTATTGGATGAATCCTTGAACTACACTCAGGAGTCTTTTATACTCCCAACAGGAACTTCACCACTGACTTCAACAGTTGAGGGTAAGCCTACTCTGAACATGTTTAAAAATGCCCAATAGAATAGAATGGATTGACAAGAAACACTTGAGCACTGTATTTAATGAAGCTTTTTAGATACCTGAAAGATAAAGCTTTAGTGGTTAAATACCATTGGGAATATCTGCCAGAAACAAAAAATGAAAAAAGAAAAAGAAAACCAACTTGGAATATTTGAAGTCAAATGCCAGGGATCCAGTGAACCTATGGAAAAAATACAGGTTTAGTAGCCTCCCAGAGATATGGTAGCACATGAGTGATAGCTGTATATAAGAATGCTAGGGAAAATGGGCACAGTGAATCAGGGGATGATGATTCAATGTGTATTGAAACCAGGAAGAGACAAAAGATACTGTTCTTGGTGAAAATTAAAAGGAGGAAGCAAAATTATGCTATGACTGGGGTCTATTTTTCATAATAGACTACAGCTGTATTCAAAAGGAGGAAGTTGGTGATTTTTCTGATGTATTCTGAGCAGCTAATGAAGGTATTCAAGAAGCTTGCCCATGAGATAACAATGGATTTCAATCATTTGAATACCAGTTAGAAGAACAATATGGCAGGACACAAAATGTCCATCAAATTCTTGTAGTATGTTAGGGATGAATTTTTCCTTCACAGTACAGAGGAAGTTACAAGAGGCATCACCAACTGGAACTGCATGACAAGTAGAGAGGAGCTCATCTTGATTTTAAAGGCAGAAAGTAAACTGAGTGAAAGTGATCATGACACATTTGACCAAAATAGGCTTCCCGACTCTGAGAAAAAGAGGAAGAAAAAGCATGTCAGCACTGCCAACTCTGGATTGCATTGTTATGTAGAAATAGTTAAGCTAGCTTTAATCAAGCTAGTCTAGGTACTAAAAGCAAGCTCATCATAACAGCATGCCATTCTATATGAGTTAATTAACCTCCTTTCTTGTACAGTCTAGGCCTGAGCTCAGTCATTTAAAGCTAACCTAGATTTTCTGCAGAGAACAATAGACTCATTTTTAATTAAACATACAATAGCAAGCTATCTTGATGTGAACAAAAAGAAGGAAAGGAAGCTTAAGTAGACTGTGTTAACATCACATTAAAAGCTCTTCAAGGATTTGAAGAAAGAAGTCACAATAAGGGGACATAACTGAAGAGTAACATAAAAGAATATGAATAAAAGAATAAAATTACAAAGCCTACAGTACAAAATGAGTGACAGGTAAAAAGGAGTATAAAATGCAACAAGAAAATGTTCTGGAAATACATTAGAAGTGCCCAGATACTTGAATTTATCTTACCACAGAGTTTAAAGAAGGAATGAATTCAAAACTATGTAAATTTTATGTAATCAAGTTAATAGGGCCTAAAGAAATTTACTTAATAATATAGCAAAAATAATCTCTGGTTGCTAAAAGACTATATAGGTTTGAAGAGACAAGAAAAGGATAAAGTGCATCTATCTAAGGAAAACTGGTCTAAAGCAATCCAGATTAATTTCGATGTCAAAGAATAATCTAGAATAAATTTCATGATTAAGAAGTTACCATTAGGTTGTCAGGAACAGATGCTCTCACACTGATGCCTTTTCCTGGTCTTAAAATTAAGAGAGCTGAACACAGTTAAGAGGGAAAAAGGGTTTTACCTCGGTATTTATTTAAGGATCCTCAGATGCGCCAAAATGCACCTCGAAATGCACCCCAAAATGCCCACCAAAGAAAATGGCCACCCACGATGTGATGTGTATACAATTATATGCCTTGCAAATTAGCATATCTATCAAAGATTCCCCAGTGAGGAACTCGAGCGAGACCCCTCATCGAGGAACCCTCCCCCTGGATGGGCCTATCTTTGTTTACAGAATGTGTTCTGGAGAGGACCTTGGTGTCTGGGGTTTCCAGAATGTTTGGTCTCTTGGCTTAACAGAATATTGGGTCTAAGCAAAGTTATCAAACTTAAAGAATTATAACTATGTAGGCTAAAAGCACTAAGAATACATAAAAGCTATATGAAAGAGTCTATAAAAGGGGTATAAAAGAAAAAGCAAAAAATCATCATGGTATCAACACTACTCTAATGCCCTTTTTTACAGTCAATTTCACTGATTCAGTAGAAAAAGAGAAACAGTAAGTATCATAGATCTTGAGTTTAGTATAATTTAGACACTGACCCATGACATTTTCATTAAAATAAAAAGCAAAAGAGACATAACTTTCATGAAAGCACCAAGAAATTGGCATGCTGCTGACAAAAATCAAACCTGGAGAGAACCTGCCATGAGAACCCATAAGGATCTGTTGTCATTTCAGTTCTATTCAGTATTTCCATTAGGATTCTGCAGGGTGCAACAGAACATAGAGATATTAAAAATCTGCTTCTCACCAGCCTGGGTGCTCGAAGACAGTACCAAATTTCAAAACTAGTTTTTTAACTAGGATAAATGTCTAAAGTTAGTAGGATGAAATCACCAAGGCTAAGGTAAAATATTATACCTGAGAAGAACTTACATGTATAGCATAAAATGGGGAGAACTAGGTGGCATTACATTAGAAAAGGTCTTGAGCAGAAATTTCTGTCACAGTAAGAAAAGCAAGTTCTTTCTGGGATGTATTTATGAATGTTCCTCTCATGTTATGAATGTTCTGTAACATATGAGGCATAATTACTGCACTCTAGTTGGTGTTGATGCCTTATACCTTAAGATAAAGGTGAAAGGCATACTGGAAAGAAGGCAGAATAAAGCTGTAAAAATAAATTATTTATCAGTGTAGTCTATAAGAAAAGTGAAAAAAATGTTTAGTCTATGAGAGGATGATATACGTATCTGCACATATAAACAGTTATATAAGTAAATATATATTTACACACAAATATTTATTAAAACATGTATGAGGCACATAAATATTGTTCACCTTCAAGTACTGCATCCAGCTCTGGGGTCCCCAGCACAGGAAGGAAATCTACGTGCTGGAGCAAGTCCACAGGAGGCCACCAAGATTATTAGAGGGATGGAGCACCTCTCCTGTGAGGAAAAGCTAAGAGAATTTGGATTCTTCAGCCTGTAAAAGAGAAGGCTTCAGGGTGACCTAATTGTGTCCTTCCAGTACCTGAAGCCTACAAGAAAGATGGAGAGAGACTATTTGCAAGAGCATGTAGTGACAAGGAAAAGGGGGAATGGAGTCAAACTAGAAAAGATAAAGTTTAGATTAGATGTTAGGAAGAAATTCTTTACTGTGAGGGTGGTGAGGCACTGCAACAGGTTGCCCAGAGAAGTGGTGGATACCCCATCCCTGGAAGTGTTCAAGGCCAGACTGGATGGGGACCTGAGCCATCTGGTCTAGTGGAAGGTATCCCTGCCCACAGCAGGGGGGTTGGAACTAGATTTTTAAGGTCCCTTCCAACCCAAGCCTTTCCATGATTCTGTGATTTCATGATTTCCACCGGAAGCATGACAACAAGGAATGCAGAAAAGAAAATTCAAATTGGCTATTGGACAAATATATATCCATAGATGCTGTCAGAAATTTGTACAAACTACATGCAAATGGCGCAGATTTTCTTCAAACAGGTTTTTTTACAAATTGATTAGAGAAACAGTTCATGGAGATGATAGAAGTGGTTTCTAAACTGCGATCTGTTGTCTCCTTGGATTCTGTGAAGTACTCCTAAGAGGACCCTGAAAGACAATTAGCCAGAGAAAACCTGTCTTCTGTAAATACAACACTTCTCATATTTATGTCCACAAATTGAAAATATTTGAGTAACACTGATCAACATATACCTGAATCTGCCTCAGTGAAGTGAGTACATCAGACAATCTCTTGAAGCCCAGAAGCCTATAATTCTCTTAATTCCTACATGAAAAATTATAACCCCTCCATGAATCCATTTTTCTAACTTTTAAATATGCAAAAAGCAGCATTTTCTACTGCACAAGAGATAGTGTCTATAAACACATTATAAATGGTTTCGCTACAGTGGCAGTTCTATGAATTGAAGGGTTTTTATACGAACTAGGGGATTTTACTTAAGTCCTCTTTCCATAAAGGTCTTTTTAGGCGATGAGAAGACTTGAGGAAACGGCATGAAGCTGAGTCAGGGAAGGTTTAGGTGGGATATGAGGAAAAATTTTTCACCTACGGGGTGCTTGGTCACGGGAACAGGCGCCCCAGGGAAGCGGTCACAGCACCAGCCTGACAGAGCTCCTGAAGCGCTTGGACAATGCTCTCAGGCACTTGGTGTGACTCCTGGGGCTGTCCTGGGCAGGGCAGGGAGTTGGGCTCGATGATCCTGATGGGTCCCTTCCAACTCTGCATATTCTGTGATTCTAGGCTTTGAACATACCTCCTGCCCGGACAGCTTCTGTCACACGCATTACGGGCACAATGATCTCACTGCAGTGGCACTACATTTAAAACGTTTATTTAAATCCACGTAACTAAGCTGTTTCGCAATGTATTACAGCGTGAGCTTCCCTCCCCGTGCGCCGCGAAGGCCCCGAAGGGCCGCAAACACGCCGCAGCCCGGGCGAGGGCGCAGAAACCTCGGTGCCGACTGGCTCCACTTCCCGGCCCTTTCCCTGCCCCCCCTCCCCCCGCCTCTACGGCGGTATAAACGGGGCGGGCCGGGCTCGCTAGCCCGGCTGCGGTCGCGGCCGGCCCGCTCTCCCCGCCTCCCTGAGGCGCGGCCTGGCCTGGCCCGGCCCGGCCTGTTGTGGCGGCGGCACCGGCAGCTCGGCCGGGCGGCTCCATGGCTTTCATCCGCAGGCGGCGGCTGGAGCGGGAGCTGTACTCCAAGGAGAGGTGAGCGGCACTGCCCCGCCGGCCCCGGCCGCCCCCGCTCGGCCCCGGCCCCTCGGAGGGCCCGGCGGAGCTGCGGGCGGCGGGGCCTCCGGAGAGGCCGCGGCGCAGCGCCGGGAGGAGAGCCCGGGTGCTGTGCTGCCCGCGTTGTTGTTACTGCTGAGATCAGGTGGCTGATGGTTCCCCTGAGTTACGGCTGAAAAGGGTGTAGAAAGGACCTGGGAAAATAGGAATGCTGCTTGCCTTGCATAAGCTGCATGAAAACTAGCGTCTCGTAGATTTTTGTATGTTTATTTGCTCTCAGTTGTGCTTGTGGCATAGAGCTTTGCTTCGCTGTAGTTTGCTGGGATTTTTTTTCTTTTTTTTTTTTCTTGAACGCTATAGTCAGTGTATTGTAAGCCCTTAAATTACAGACTCTGTGTTGCCTCTATAAAGTGTTAGATCCAGTGAGCCCGTTTCTGCTTGCTGACTGTAATCTTTGTTTTGTTTCTGAACGTACAACAAAGGCTTGTCACACGTGCTTGAGCGTACCCTGAATTTACTCTCTTATTTTTAGGTAGTGTCCCACTTTCTTTTACCTGGCTTAGCTGTATCTGTCTTGTCACAAAGTTTCAAAATCTTTTGCAAGTTTAGTGTTTCCCCATAGGAAATCTCTGCGAGAGCAGTCGGTCGGCATGGGTCACACCGCAGAAGGACACATTGCCTTGTCTGGGGGGATCAGGGATCCCCAGTTGCCTCCTGCTGCTGGAGCCAGGCGGACAGCAGGCTGGTCCCGTGCGAGCCCTGTGCAAATTCCTGGTTCAGGTCTCTGCTGGTTACACAGCACTGTTTACTGTTGATGAGAAAACCACATGATGAAGAGCTGGACTCACTCTGTCCATATAAATTCTGATTCATAGCTGTACAGCGCATGAAGCTACCACATCCTCTGAAGTGGTATTTTTTTTGAAGTACAGATGTGTTCTGGATCACGTTTTGTCTTCTTGTATATCTTGTTGCTTTGGGGGGGCTGCTGTGGTTTCAGTTGTGTGTAAGGGGCTGCAGGGAGAAAAGACAAACTTCCTGTGTAGAAGGAAAAGAGAAATATTTTTAACTGTAAAGTAAAGCATCTTAATTGTAGGAAAAGCAAGTAAAATGACTGTGTTAGCTGCGTTATGGATTTAATGTAAATGGTCTTTTTTGTTTGTTTGTTTTTTCGAGAAGCTGAGAAAAAAAGGCCAAAACTCATCAGACTTGAAGAACCAAAAGAACATCATCCCAAGTGGGATCTAAATCTCTTCTAAAAAGCCCTGAGAACAAACTCAGCATATCAGTGTCAGCATTACTGATCTGCAGTTATTGATGAGAACTTTTCTTCTTTGCTCATACTTGAAAGCATATCAAGATCTTATTATTTGAGCACTTTAGTCTCATTCTCATTTGCACTGGCAGATTTTCCTATATCTGCAAACACATTTCTCTGTTTCTTTTCCCTGCCTAACAATTGATATTAATATAAAATCCAAGTAAATTTATATGTTTTGTACCCTATGTCAGGTCCCTGCCTCTCCCTCTTTTCCTGTGCTTTTCTCAGTTAGGAAATCTTAAAAGCATTTTAGTGATTTTAAATATTTTGAGCTTTGAAATATCAGGTCAGAAACACTGTATTTTTGTTGCATGTTGTCCTTACAGTTCTGCCTTAAAGCAAGAAAAAACTAGCTTGCTATGACTTAATTGAAGGGACAGGTTCTGAGAATTTTTTACCTGCTAGGTGCTGGTTAGCTGCTAGAGACACCAGCTTCTGCTTGAAGGCTTTACTTGATTTTTGTATCCTTGGTGTAGATATTTCCTAGTAAGATGAGCAGGACTTTTAAAAATTTTGTGGCAACTGTATTTGATGTGTGTTTTGATTTGGGATTTGTTGGGTTTTTTTGGTTTTTGGTCGGTTGGGCTTTTTTTATTACTTATACATTGCTTTCTACAAAACTTGAAGCTATAAAAGTTCCGGTTAAGAGTACTGTGAAACTTGGTAAGTAAGAAGTTAATCTTCTTATGCAGTTGCTTTGGAGGGAAGGAAGATCAGATTAGTTTTAAGTGAGCTGAAAAAAAAATATTTCTTCTTAAGTAATTAGTTAGTCCACTTTAATATCTGGTTGCATAAACCTTCTTTTCTGACTATATGCCATTTTCTAGTAGAAAACAAGAAAGTGCTGAAGTGTCCTTTGTGCAGGACAGTTTATTTAGTCCCTAAAATACTCATACTTCACGAACAGCAATCCTTTTTTGCAAACAATTTTAGTTACAAAACATCAAGTTAGATGATGTGGTGTTTGGCTCAGGTCGTTGCTTTCTTTATAAATTGATTTCTCACTTCTGTTGGCAGTATGCCCAAATGCAGGCAAGTGTAAACACTTGATACAGGGCTCTCTATACAGTTCTGCTGGTTTGTCCTGCATGCTGCTCAGTGTCTTGTGTGAGGGGTTCATCTCTTCTGCTGGAAACATCGCTCACATGAAGCAAGACACTGGCAGCATGTAGGTGCTCCAGGTGGATCTTTGGTGTGATGGCTGCTTGGGCATTTGGATTATGTATTTATTTATTTTAAATCAGCCTTATCTTACGCTCTTGAGGCAAAGTATGCATAATGAAGGCTTTTATCCAGACATCAGCAGATGGGTCCTATGGCTGGCCTACAGATAATTTGTTGTTGTTTGGGAGGAGGTTTAATTTTAGAATTGGTTTTGCATAGCTGTGGGCTGTTGCTGGGTTGGGCTGCGCTGCTTTTTCATCCCTGACAATTACCTTCTGTTATCAGGATTGTACTTCCAGTATCAAGTCAAGTGATTGTGCAAGGTGTGTTGGATCAGCCACTTGAAACCCTTGTGTCCAAGTAGATTTCCAGCATGTGCTTTTCTGATGAAAGAACAAAAATAATAAGACTTCAATCACAGATTATGTATTTAAAGCAGGATCAATGGGTACCTTTCCTGGGTGATATAAACAGGATTTTACCAAGGCACAGGTCTCTGCATGGACATTCCCGTGTCCAGTTTGAATATGTCCAGTTTTTCAGTTGGTAGGTGAAATTGATAAATGAAATAAACTATGGACTTGTTGTTTTGTTTCCTTTTTTTTCCCTCCCAGATGTTGTTGGATCTGAGTCTTTTTTGAACTGAAGTATAGAGGTACATGCACATCAAGCAAACAAACATTAAATTCTGAAATAGACTAAGCCTGATGCAACACACTTTTGTTTGGAGGATATTTTGTGGCATCTTGGCAGGACTTATAAACCCCAGGCTGTAGTTTGTAAAGAGTGATTGGCTTCTTGGCTGCATACTCTGAACAATGCTAGGAATGTTTGGGTGTCTTTGGGTTCCCAAACCTTGTGTATTGGGAATGACATCATACGAGCTGAAGTTTTGCAAGTTTTCCTGATACTTAGTGGCGAGTTTTCTATGCGTCTTGGGTGTGTTCTTGACTCATATTCCTCAGACCTTTTCTGGATGGTAATTATATGGGAGCTCTTTGAAAAAGGCAGTGAGTTCTGTTTTTCTTGGCAAGATAGTTACCTTTTTCTTTTTTCTACCTGGAGCTGCTTCTCAAAGGAATACTGATTCCCTTCACAAGAAAATATCTTCCAAGTGACTGACATATGAATTTTTCAGTTAGTCTTAATATAATCTTTCTGGGACTATACGAAGACAGGAATTTGAAATAGGTCTTCAAGCAAAATTACGTTGGCATGCTTTAATTTACCTCTCCCCTTAAGTGTAGGTGCTTACCTTTAAAGCTCAAACAGCTCCTCCTAGACTGTTAAAAGATTAACTCTTTACTCTACCAGGTTCTGTATACTTTTAACACTGTGTGGGAATTCAAGATGTTCCAACACAAAAGCTCTTAAAGCCTTCATTAAAGTTATCTGGGGGATGAAGAGATGTGTGTGCATACACTGTACTGATCATCCATTGCTGTAGCTCCTACCCACCAAACATGTACCCTCAGACAGGCACAACTATGGCTGAAAATCTTTTGCATTTTGGATCTGGGAAACTCCTTGTGTTATTTAAGGTGGTGGTGTTGGGTTTTTCCAGCTATGTGGGTTGTTGTAATAGAAGATATTCCCTTATCTAGCATGTCCTTTCTTCCCCCTCCAAGCTGCTGCTGCTGTTGATTTTTGCATGCAGAACTTGCATTAAACCTGAGATGTAACAGTGTAAGTGCCTTTCCCACTCTAAAGCTCAAGGCTTTGCCCTAGTGGCAGTGGTGGCTACCGATTTATTTTACCCTGGGAAGTGAAGCTGCCTCTTTCCCAGCATCTCTGACGGCAGAGCTGCTGCGCAGGTTTGCTGCATTCCCAAGGGTAGTCTCATTCCTGACTGCCTTGTTCTTGTGCCTGACCCCTTCACGTGGTACTGTTTCTGGTATTCCATGTACTCTTCCATGTGCAAAACTATCCTGGGAAAACTCCAGCTCTGAACA
Source organism: Oriolus oriolus (assembly GCA_013400235.1). Classification (NCBI taxonomy): domain Eukaryota; kingdom Metazoa; phylum Chordata; class Aves; order Passeriformes; family Corvidae; genus Oriolus; species Oriolus oriolus. The sequence continues at coordinate 105,274 of VXBT01002176.1, read as the reverse complement.
GAAGCTTGTATTATGGCCTATCTACTAATGTGATAACCTTTTTAGTCAAAATTGGCTGGTCTACGCAACTGGAAGTAGTTTTTGAAGCATTACAAGTGTGTGGGACCAGCAAAGTTACTGAAGCTGCTTTTTTTTCCCCCCTTAAGTTCCATTTTTCAAATATTACATGTAATAAGAAAATACAGTCATCTTGGAAGTTCTCTGAAGGTTTGTTTGCTGTTGGTGAGACATTGAGGACAAAGACTGGACTGTTGAGAAGCTATAGTATAAGGCACTGAACATCTTGCAGACCCTCAACCCTTATAGCTACTTCCATGAGGTTTGGACTTTTTGAAAATCTTGTCTAATTTGTCTCTTTGTCATTTTCAGAATAACATATTGGGTTTTTTTTTGATAGCCTAGTATGTCAAGTTCATTATACAAGGAAAAAAATGTCAGTGATCCCTGAAGACGTCTGTGGCTTACTAACTTCCTCAGTGTGTTGCAAAGCATTAAATAGCATTGTGACCACAACATTTGTGGGCATAAACAGGTCTGTATTAGGAAGCAAGCATAAAAATATCCTGTAAAAAGCCCTAAGGTGTGAGTTTTATCTCTTGATTTCGAAGGATTTTGTGTCAACAGATATTTGAGTTGCTTTCCAAGCTATAACATTACCTTTCTCTAAGTAGATTTTTAATAAACGCTCATTAATGATTTATACTTGGGAAGTTTCAAGTAACAATTGGGTTATTAATTTTGCAAATGGATCAAAATGAACCACATGCTGATAATAAGAAAAAAGTCTCAAACTTGATCCTTTTCTGTTTGCCTGAAAAAGAGCTTTGTGATATTTGTTTATTACTGTATTGTAGGAATACAAAGTTTTAGAGCACCAGGCAAATGTGTTTAATAGAAACTGAAGGGATCTCCTACAAATGTGTAAGAACCAGAACTGGGCTTTGTTGGTTTGTTGTTTGATTTTTTGGGGGTTTTTATAAGATGCTGGTTCTGGCTGATAATTTAAAAGTAAAAAAAAAACCCAACAAACCAAAGCCCTTTTTCATTTTAGATATCAAAGCATTTTTGTACATTACCCAGTTAAAACTTGAGATTCGTCTGACTAACTGCTTAGATTGGGGGGTTTTTACATCTTGGGATCAGACTTGAAGGCAAGGAAGGGCGGACTGGGGACAGACTTGCTTATTGTTACTTGTCTTGACATTGTTTTTGTGATCCAGGCTGTTATTCCTGGTCAGTGTGATAAAGTCATAGGCTTACAGTGTTTGCTGTTAATTACCCAGCACTGGGAACAGTACAGCTGCCCAGTGGCTGAAGAGCAAAATACAGTTTTCAACTGTTACAGGTTTAACCAGTTTCTCATACAGGGTATCTCATTCATTCTCTTCCTACTGGTTTTGTTTTTTGTTTTTGTTTTTTTTTAAATCTTCCTGTCATGTGCAGAATTAAATGACTATTTAAGATCTGTATTAAGCCTGCATGCAAATTCTAGTTGTAGGACCACAGTATATAAATTTGGTATGCCGGTCATCTTGATATCACGAGTGTCTTTGGAATACCTCCTTTAGCTCTTTGGAAGGCAGTCAGCCCAAAGCCCAGCTGCTTAGTAGTGCATTGAAGATCCCATTGCTGTAATTTTATAGCTATTATGATTGATGTCCTGGTTTTTTCAGGCCTTCACAACACTGTTTGCCTACTTATGCAACATGCCAGAGACTGATCTGTACCCTTGCTATCTGTAGATACTTGTTAAACCTCCTGGCAAGCCTGGAGTATCATCATGTGCAGTGATGGTTCTCAATAGGGACCTTGTTGATACAGTAACTATCAGTGGCTCTGTTGATGTAAAAGATGTTTCTTCTGTGAAGATAAAAAGCTCTGACTGTACTCTAGTAACATGTGATGAAACTTGACTTTTCTTTTCTTTGACAACTCTATGGGTCATTAACACAGGCAAATTAAATTTAAATACTTAAGCAGTAAAGACTGAGATGAGTTGAGAAATTCCAGAAGGTTATTCCAGAGATCATGCATCATAATCTCCAGAGTTCATTATTAGCAGTAACTTGAACTGGTCTAGATTTGTTCACCAGTAGTTAAGATGCAAGTCTGAAAATTTTGCTTTCACTTATGGTATCATATCAGTTTTAAAAGGGACAGTTTTTGTGGCATAGTCTTGGGATAGGCAGTAAGTTTGTTCCAATTGCAGTGGGTGCTTGAGAGAAGTAGAGACTTGTGACTGCATTTGTGGAGATTTGATATCTGACTCTGTCTGCCTGCAGAAGTGACTCATTGCAGCCTGAAAATATAGGAAAATGCAGTTAGAGTAAATGGACTTGCAAGTAGAGTAGCAACAAGCATAGAAATGCCAGGAAGAGACTTCAGAACTACATGGAAGGCTCTGTGGAGAGTGGGAGGGGAAGATAAAATGTGGAAAGTGCACTTAGCCTATATGATATACAGTGTTTGATGAAAAATGCTTTAACAGTTGCCAGCACAGCAATAGAACCCATTTTCAAGACAGGGAGGCTGAGGTCAGTGAGCAGGAGATCATTGCACAGGAGGTCGCTGGTCTCCAGCAAGAAGCTCTGCAGCGATGCTGTCTCTGTAAAACTTAGGAGTGGGTAGTCATGTGGAAGAGACACAGAGAGAATAGCAAAAGGATAAACTGGATGTTGCTAGCAAACATGGTATTGAAAAAGGAATAAACCTATAGTTTCCCCCCAGTACCTATGTAGCCTATGTGAAGAGTTTATCTTGAGGTTTTGTGCATATCTTTGCTTCTTTTTTTTCTTCATGAAATCATCTGGTACAGCAGCAGTGACTGTTTTATGCCAGGGAAAGAATGCCTCAAATTCTTGCCCACAGCTTCCGGTTTTGGGAAGGTGAATTGATTTATAAAGTGACAAGTATAGAGATACAACAGTTTCATGGAGATAGTTATAATGAAGAATTTCAAAGAGAACTCTCTTGGTTTATGTATTTTGGCTTATGTTAAGCATATTATAGTTACTGTGAATAACAGCCAATGTTTTGATATAAAAATATGGCTTTGTCTTTGGTAAATGAGGGATGCCTGCATTTACCAAAAACTTAAAAAGTCTAGTAATTACCAGTGCTGTTAACAGGTGAATTTGGAAAGAATATAAAAATGCAAGGAGTTTGTTAAAATAATAGGTCGAGACAAAGGAAAGAGACCAAGAATGAAGAGTTTCAGAAATTAATTCTATTGAACAGGCATTATAGTTTTCTTGGAAAAAAATTAATTGTGGGACCATAAATGCCATTTCTCTGAAGCTCATGTGCCCTATGTCAATAGTGGCTGTTTTCTGATTAGACAGAATAGATTTTATTCAAACAAATCTGGGTGCTACCTTTGTTCTTGATTTTTTTTTTTTATTATTATTATTTAAATATTTTGGCTTGTGGGTAATAAATTCAATGTATATGCTTATACATACTAGAAAGAAGAGCATTCTACTGGTGAATTGTTCTTTATACATCCTGACATAGCTTTATTAAAAAGCTTTAGAAATGTGATAGAACTTGCAAGATCTGAATTTGCAAAATCAGAAGTTTTAAGTTTGTCCCAGATGACTTCAACTGGATGGGTTGAAAAATGGGATTTAATGGTAACTGTGTGGAAACTGCTATGTGTCATATCCTGAGTATAATGCCATATGGTACAGAATAACCCTTGGGTCACTTGGGGTCAGCTGTCCTGTCTGTCTCCCCACCCAGCTCCTTGTGCACCTCCAGCCTCCTCACTGGCAGGGTGGGGTGAGAAGCAGAAAAGGCCTTGACTGTGTTTAAGCACACTCAGTGATAACGAAAACTTCTCTGAATTATCAACACTGTTTTCAGCACAAATCCAAAACAAAGCCACATAGTAGATAGTGAGGTAAATCAAGCCAAAACCAGCACAATGGGATAATAAAAAAACTGTTTTCAAGAGCGGAGAGGTAAAGATAAGGCCGTTTTGGAAAAGCAGCAGAGCAGTAGGACAAAGTATTGTGGATACACGAGCGGTTTTGAGTATATAGACACACAGTTACTTGTAGTTACAGTAAACCTTTATTGTTGTGGTTGTTATAGTAAACAGAACATAACGCAAATCTTTAAGTGCACAAGATGTATTTTCAATAACACTATTTTTTCCATTGTGAAATATGCTTTTTTAATGAATAGGCTGTTCGATTCACTCAGTTCATTTTGTGAACTCTTGACGTATTTACTGCTGTTTGAATACTGCTCTGGGGACACTGGATGTTTATTAGTGTTTTCACAGGCATTTCTAGTGAAGCACATCATGAGCAAAGTACAAAAACCTCAAAGTGTGGGTGTAAATAAATACTAAGTACTTGTGCAGATCGGATCAGTGCTGCACACAAACAAGTTGTACTTCCGACTGAAGTTGTTTTTGCTTCTCCTGCTGTGCCAGCAGCATCCACTGGCATTCTCTACAGCTGAAACATTCAGTGACCAAGTGTTCACCCTGTTAGAAAGTTGCTGAGTTTCGATCACTTGCAGCAGTTTTTGTTAAGTTGGTAGAGAAAGCATTTTCATGTTCCCCCTAATCTGACCTATTTGCATTTACTTGGTACCAGCACTGCCATTACTATGATCCTGCAATTAAATACTTTAGAAGACTTCAGTTTCCTGTTTCTGTTTTGTTGTTGTTGAGGTTTGTTGTTAATCACATTTGTCCATGAACAGGCTTCCTGGGGGATTGAACAGACAGAGGTATGGAGGAAGTACAAAACATGGTTGGTGAGGAAGGTAATGCTTCCTCACAGGGCATCCATTGAGTGACTCAGCCGTGTTGTAAAATCTGTGCCAGTGTTTTCACTTAACATTTTAGACCAATGTAATTTGGCTTGGCTTCAAAGCAATCTAATTCCATCCATTCTAAGTGATTAGTTCCTGCCCTTCCTTTTTTGTCCTTGCACATTTTGACTGGCATAGGGCTAAAGCGGAAAGCCTGACTGTATTAAAATTGTTTCCAGCTAAGACATCAGAATCAAATATCTAACCTTATGTATGTTGGAAGAGCATCAATTGATCTTCTTCACGTGTAGACTAATTTTCCATATAGGTTGTTATTTTAAAAAGCTAAATTAATTCATTATTGGGGTGTGGGGCACAGCAAAGAGATCAGTGAAGACTTTCCAAAGACCTGATATGTTTTATTAAGAGTACTAACTGTTACAGTATTTTCTCTTAGAATAAAAGATTTTTTTTTTAATTCATAGGTTTTCACTGCTTCTTCTTAACCTGGAAGAATATTACTTTGAGCAGCACACAGCTAATCATATTATAAATAAAGATTGCAAAGATGAAAGGTACAAAACTCTTATATACCTTAATTTCCTGGAGTCATTCTAGGCTCATGTATCTCGAACACATGCACAACTTTTTTTTTATTGTTCCTTGTAGAAAATTCAGAGGCTCCCTAAAAATCTGTTCAAAGTCAATTATTTTTGAACCAGATGACAATATCCAGCCCATTATCAAGGTAAGCAGTGCAAACTTAAATTTCTTGGTAACTTAAGATTCTCCTTAAAAGGTTTTAAGAAAGACTGTGTATTTTTATAACTTGCTGCAGATACCGTTGAGAGATTGCATTAGTATAAAAGCCCCAGAAGATAATGAAGCAAATAACCCTTTCACACGGTAGGTAAATTTGGGATACTGTATGTATTTAACTTCCTTTAAAGCCGAAATGCCCATCATTTCAAATATCTTATTCACATTTTAGGAATACATCTGGAGCAATTTCTGTTGTATGTAACCAGGTAAGACCTGCGTATAATGTATTCTTGGTGTATAAATGGGTGAGGTTACATAAATGAGCAAGCTTACATTCCTTAATGGTATTTTTCCTCAAAGCTGTAGTCCAAGAGTGGGAAGTTAACTGAAAGCAAAACTAATTAGTGTCAAAAACTTAGCATTAATGTCAAATTGTTGATGCTGGAAATTGCAAACTGTTAATGGCTTCATTAAGTCATTAATTCAATAAACTGAACTTTTTGCCCTGTGCGTTTTATGATGGAGCTTAGGGAAACCTTAGAATTGAATGAAAGAGGAGAATAAACTGTAATAAAACTTGTTATTAATCATCTTTAGTTTGGTCTTGTTATACTGCTTTCATCTACTTTCTTCAGCATGTTGTGGTAATGGCAAAGCCATCTCAGTCCCTGCAGTTCAGCTTTGTGAAAACTCTGGACTGTGCTGTATCTCCACCAAATAGTTTTCAGAAGCTGTCCTGAAATATTGTCTTCAAGTTTCAGTCAAGAGTTGTGATTGTGGATATATTAATTCTTAAAGTTAACCAAGGGGATACAGTTTAAATTTTGATAAATTGCAGTCAATAGGTGTTCTGAAGCTGTAAAAGGTTTTTTTTTAAAAAATGTTCATGTTTTCCTTTCAGGATAGAACAGAGTTGAGGTGGGAAATACAATTTTAAATATTCTTGTATATTTCTAAAATCTGTCTTTACCAATGCCGGAAGTTGATAGCCTTGCTGAGTTACATGCTGCAGCAGTCAAAAAAAGGCCACTCAAGCATTTAATATTGCCTATGCCAGAGAAGTTCATGGTCTGTGTAGAAGTAATCAGTATATTTAATTCCATTTTGAAACTGCTTCTGTGAAAAATACTGTGTAATCTATTTCTTGAGTTGGCAGTTCTTCTTGTGTACTGAGTGATTTTTAAAAAATATTTCTAACTGCTCCAGGCAATGCTTCCACCATGCATCATTACTGTATGTTCTGAAGAACAAGTGATTATAAGAAACACCTTGTTGGAAGGAGGAATTAAGTTTTAAGATGGCAAATGTGGTTAGCATCCCCCACTCCTCCTATGTGTAGCTTGCCAGTTGTCTTCCTGTCTCTGAGGAAGTGTTCTGAAATAGTTGGGTGACATCATAAATGCTGGTATTTTGTATAAAAGGCATATGGACTTCTGAGTGTCAAGTAGTCACTAGCTGTAATTATGACAAATCATGATCTAATTAAAAATATGTTTTTTAAGTAGAATTTTGGCCTTGTAGGAAACTGCACATAGCAAACATTTGGAACATCTTAAACAACTTTGCCTTTTAGAATCAGAAAAAATTGTTAATACATAGCTGGATAAGCAGCTGTTCTTTATGTAACAGACAACTTAGAGCTAATGACTTATTTAGTAAATGGGAATAATAATTTGAGATTATTTCAGTATATTTTCTTGAGATAAAATTTGGGGAAATCCTCCAAAATAGGAAATTAATACAGTATGCTCAAGATTTTGCTCAGCTTACAAGTAAAAAACCACAAACTTACGTCTACTTCTTATGTGTTGTGGAGTACTCAGTATAGTTATCCTGCAGAAGAGCGTTGAATGTAAAGCAGGTTTCTCATTCTGATGCTCCCATGCCTGATTTGGGTCTGTACATGCTGATGTCAGATGAAAGACACTAATTACCACTGTTTTTTAATGTAGCACTTAGAGAGGCACGCTGAGCTTAGAGGCTTCTAAGCCTACCACTTGCTTTCTTCTGGCTGCATGGTTCTTGGAGCGGTCATGTGGTGAAGGTTGGCTCTGTGGCCAGCCGGTGGCAATGGGGAAGGTTCAGTGTAGCAACCAGAAGGATTCTGGATAGAGAGGATGGTACATATCCATTCTTGCAAGTTTAGTACTTGCCCTTGGTTTGAGGCTGCTGCCATGATGCCTTGGGGTGCAGAACCACAGGTGTGCTACCTGTAGGAAGGAAACTGAGGCACTGGGAAAGGACCTGTGTTCGACCAACTCTCTTGGGCCAGGAGTAGAACGCAGTAGGTTATGCAGTCCAATGTGTTTTGTTTAGTTCAGAACCAATCCTGAGCTTAGGCCTGAGATTTAGCAAGTTTGAGCCTTCTCTACAAACAGAGCAAAACCACAACTTATTTCTGGCTTGTCGCCTTTCAGATGGTGGATAGTAAGGCACAGTGTACAAATTACAGTGCTAGCAGTCAAGTCTTTCTACAGGAGTTGAGAATGTTCTGAAGAAAGAGAGTAGTTTTATGTGGGTTTTGGAGAGGGAAGATGTTCTCAGATATGAGACTAGCACCAGAGAAATAAAACTGTTCAAAAGCATGGTATTGGATGGGGGAGGAAATCTGGTGTTCATTGCGGTTTGGAGCTGGAAGCAAAACGTTTAGCAGCAGAAGGGCATTCATTTGAGAAAGTTTGCACAGTCTGTGTTGTGAGTTGCCAGTTTGGGGTAATTCCTGTTTGGGCAGAACCTTGAGCCACTAGAAGAGGGGGAGGATCTGCCCCACTGAATGTAGCTGAGTGTATTTGCTTTAGTGTTGCAACTCCTTGAAGGTCATATGATTAGGATAAAAGCCCACTAATCAACTGTATAAGTAAGCCTCTGAACTAAATTGAACTCTTGCCCTCCTTGCAGTTGGCTGATATAAAAGCTTATTGTTTTTCTGCTGTTTACCTGGGGTAGTTAAAGCAGGATGTTACAACCCAGTGTTTTGCTTGCTTAAACAGTGTTTTTAGCTTTGTATTTACCAGTACTTCTGATTAATTTTATTATTTTCTAAGATGTGAATCCGTAATGTCTGTTACTCTTTCAGGTTTTTCTCATTAAAGAAAGAAATGTTATTGCACCCTATAAAACAGTAAGAGTAAGTATGTATTTTTTCACTGTTCTTAGAAAACTGGAGTTTTGAAAGGATTTATGTTCTTATTTCTGAAAGAGTAAGATAATTATCATTTGAGGAATATGACAATAAAGCTTTAAAAAAGAAAGTAATTGCGTATTGAAAAAACATGCCGGAATTCTTCTGTGATGGCTTTCTGATACTTCTTGGAGGACATGCTGCAGACTTGACACTTGCCATTTACCTTGATGTGCAGCTCTATGGGCTCAACAGAGCTGTCAGCTGGCTGCCGTGTACAGTGGGCACTGCATCCTGGCTAAGTGGCTTCTCAGTTCTGCTCAGACCTGAGGATGAGAGATTGCTGCTTGATAATTCCCAGCTGAGTGCTTCGCAGTTCAAAGAAATGGCAGATAAGGCTGCTCACAGCAGAAATTGGAGCTTACTCCTGGTTGTTTTCTGCTGATGGGGTCGGTCTGCTCCGATTCTGAGCCTGGTGGCTTCAAGGCATACAAGTAAGGGTTTTTTGCTTAAATTGTGAGATTAGTTAAGACACAAACACAAAACAAAAATTCAGAGTTAATTAACATATTGGCCAAGAATTGAAAAAGACAGAATTATATTTCTCAATGTATTTGTTCAAGAAAGAAATTTCAAGAATGATGGAGTCCATAAATTTGCATTACTATAGTCAACAGCAGAGAGGCAAGAGAGGATCTCTGTTCTCTCAACAACTGCTTGGGGTTAGTTTTGTGATTAGATCTGCCTTTAAACTAGGACTTTAAATTATTTTTTTTCTTTGTTTGTTTTATTCCGGTAATTCTTCATGTGTTGAACCTGTCTTGTCTTCTAGTCCTTCCATGATCTGTTTTGCAGCCATGTGCAAGATTTATTAAGTATCACACAAATGCCTTATCCCATTGCCAACACAGTGAAAAAGAAAAGAATAGAAGGGTTGTTTGGAAAGCTTTTCACTTCATTTTCTCCTAAGTTATGATTCATCCACAGCTAAAACATTTCTGACAGTTAACCATTACAATTTACTTTGCTAAAGTGCAGCTATGTTTCTGCATTTTTAAACAAGAAATCTATTTCACCTTCAATCTTTTCTGTTTTTTTTCTATGGCTGCTAACTATCTTCTATTTGAATTGTTGCCAGTTCCATATATGTCACTGAGTGCTGGAATTGAGAAATACATTTTATCTTCCATGTCTTTGATTTTTTCAGATCAGTTACAAAATACTGAGCTGTTGTTTTTGCATATGGCTGGAGAGCTACAGAGACAACTGCTTACAAAAACTTTCACATTGTTGGCTGTAAGCAATCCTTGTAGACCATTCACTAGGATTTCTGAGAGCTGTGGTTTTTTCCTATTGAAGGAAAATGATGCTCTGGGTGAAATGTTACAAAGCATTTATCTAAATTGCTACTGAATTTCATGTCTCCCTATGATCCAGTTCCATTTGCTTTTCAAAGCATGCTTTCCTCTTGCATTGCTGTCAGTTCAGCTCAGATCACATACATTACACTGAAGATCATCTGGATTTTCATGTCTTCCTTCCTTCAGTTTAAAATTAATCCAGTTGTATCTATTGACCAATGTCTTCTTGTAATCTTACTGATCACTTCGTTGGGTTTTTTTAAAGTCTAGCCTGAGAAATCACAAAACCCTACAGAAACCCGTTTGATACAGTTTTATACTACATTCAGGGGTTATGAAAGGATCCAACAATCTTTGCTAAATATCTCTGAATTATCAACACTGTTTTATAGGACTTTAAATTATACTTTTAATATATTTAGGTTAAAACCAGAAATATGTGCTATAAAATGACACTTAAGAAACTTGGGAAAACTTTGTAGGGGAAAAATGAGTGTGCCACATGTGCTAGGTGATGTTAGTGAGGCTTTTGTAAATGACTAGTCAAAATAGGCTCTGACTGGATTTGGGATCTTTTCAGTTCAAAACTACTAATGTAGGTGACAATGACTAACTTTTTTGGCCTCGTCTTTAAAGATTTGATGGGCTGGTGTCTTTCATCTATAAGAAATACAGTAGCTGTTTAAATGTAGCATGTCATTTGCTAGTTCTATATTTGCATGTGTTAAAAATAGATATTAAAATAGCTGATATTAAAATAGGTACTACTTCTACATTAACTGGTGTTTGCACTACATTAACTTGTTCACTTCGAAGCTATTGTGCTGTATTGTATTAAGCAACAGACAAAATACTGCACAGAGAGCTTTCCACAGGGAAGATGTATTTGTAAAGAGAAAAAGATCAGGGTTTACATCTACTTTTGGAATCTTTGAGATATAGCACAATCTTTAATAGCATAGTTTTACCAGGTTTTAGAGTTTTATTATTTAGGGTTTTTTTATTTTATTTTAGTTTGATTTTATTTTTTTTTTCTGCTGAGTTCTGTTTGAAATTCATTTGTAGTAAAAGTACTTTTAATTTTAGGGTAGAACAGAACACTTATTCCAACTGGATGTTGCTGGGAAAGTAGGAGATGTTGTGCAAACTCTACATCAGGTATGTGGTTATTTGATATCCCTGCATAGTTCATCCCAGCATCTTTTGATTTTTAATGTAGAGCTTTATTTGTTCTCAAAGTGAAAATCTTGGAGTATCTATTTTTAAAAGGTAGAATTGAACACAGCAGCTAGTTCTGACAGCTGTTGTAAGCAACCCATATTAGCTTTTATTATGCAGGGAGGTAGTATGCAGACAAAGTAGTAACATGGCAGTAGCAGTGAACAAATATGTCCTACTTTGAAAAAGGAATGGTAATAGATCTTTTAGTATGCTGTCACCAAGAATGCTAAAGCCCTTCCTGTTTCTGTTGACTTCTGAGCTGTGTGGGAGATCTCTGTGCTATTTCACTTAAAGCTTGTTGTTTAGCTTTACAGGGCTTCTTGTCTAGATAAGATGGGAGATCAAGCTGCCATGGTAAGTACCTGATTATTTCTAATATCCCTGTTTAATAATGAAATTGTGATATCACTGTTTAATAAAGTTCTCACAGCATTTGAATCAGAGACCATACTAATTTTTCTTTCCTTCCATGTTAGATAACTGCTATATTGCAATCACGCTTGGCTAGAACTTCATTTGATAAAAACAGGTACTTTCCTAATCACTTTCTACTGGGAAATCATTTTCATCTTGTTGGTTAATTAGTCTACTGCACTGATAGTTAGATGGCTGGTTCAGTTAGTGTAGGTTCTCTAATTCAGAGAGTTAGCTTCTTTGTGTTCTGAAGCATCTGGAATGGAGAGTGGGAAATTCTGTGTTGTGAAGATGAATGTGTTACTTTATCTCCAAAATGTTTCATTTATCTGTGAATTTGTTGCAAGTGGGCATCAGTATATGCCAAATAAAACTACAGTTTTAGAAAAGTCAACTGGCTTACTGCTCTGAGACTGAGAATGTAGCAGTGTTCCTTTCTGGAGTGCCTGTTAAAGTGGAGGTCTCAACAAAGAACTTCTTCCTGTGTAAAACAGGCTTAGTGAAGTCTCCATTCTGATGTCCCAAGGCTGTAAGCTAACCAAAACCTTTCTAAATAATTTAAGGGTGCCTCTACCAAAGTAAGAACTGGAGGTAAACTTACTCCTTTTCTTCACTTGTAGATTTCAAAGCATTTCTGAAACGCTGCATATGGAATGTAAAGCAGAAATGGTGACGCCACTGGTGACTAATCCAGGGCATGTGTGCGTTACTGATGCTAACTTGTACTTCCAGCCTCTTAATGGATATCCTGTAAGTGCCTCATAGATGGTCTTGCATACGATGTGAGCACGCTGCCCTGCTAGTGGACAGTTTTAATTTTCTGTACTATTTCTCTGAAATGCACGTGGAGCACATTTCCAAGAAGACTATTTTCAGTTATATTTAGAAGGTCGTTAGTTTTCCTTTGATCTCTGCTGCATTCAGTGTCTCTCTTCTTCTGAGGCTTCATTCTGTGCTAACTTGCTTGAAGTTTGCCTCCTACTGACAAAGCACAAAATGTCCTTTGCTTATTCTCTATTAATATTTGAAGATCACTACTTGTGACATTTCATTTAAGATAAATTTCTCAGTCTTAGTCTGATGCTGTTCCAACTTAGTGAAGGCTTTATATATGTGGAGTTTAATTTGGGAGCTCTTAGCTAGGTTTTTTATTTAACTGATCATTTCTTTCTCTGGAGGAAAACTGAGTGCATGTTGCAGATGGATTACTGCTTTGGAACTTTGTCATAGAAATAGTAGTGATGGTCTTAGCAGGCCACTGACTTAGCTATGATTTTGTGAAATACCTTCAGTATGGACATGGCAGTAGCACGATCACCAGTAAACTTTTAATTCTCAGATTAGTTTTTAAAATTTAATTCTCAAATTAGGGGTTTTTTTCCCACTGTTTGTCAGTATGTGAGATTGCATCAGCAATCTGGTGCTGCTCTAGCTGGGTATGACTGGTCTTGCAGGCTGGTGGAGCAGTCTGGAAGGAATGAAGTAGCAAGCTAGACCCATCCTCTAATCCCAATGCTGTGCTGCCAGTTCCCTCCACAGGGCTGAGGACTGGAGCACACCTCTAGTGCTCTCATCCACTGGTACCCTGAGGGGGAAGAAAGGAATCTGCCTAACTTGAGTGCCCTAAGGATAAGATAAGCAGAAGATTCAGTGGAGTCTGGAGACTCAGACACAGGGAAAATAAAGGGAAAGCTCTGAGTGCTCTGAAAGGAACATTGAGTTAGAGAGATCATGTCTGTGACAAGAGGAAGGTATGTTTGGAGCTAGTACAGAGAATGGAAAAGGGAATTGGAGAAAGTGTGTTTGACAAAGGAGGAGGAATCTGGGGGACAGACTTTTTAGCAGGGCCTTTTGAAATAGGTATGGGGTAATAGTTTTAAACGAGACCAGGCTAGATTCAGACTAGATAGAGAAAAAAGATGTTTTTTACAATGGGGTAAAACACTGGCAGAGGTTGCCCAGAGAGGTGATAGATGCCCCATCCCTGGAAACATTCCAAGGTTAGGTGGGACCAGGCTCTGAGTTACCTGGTCTAGTTAAAGATGTCCCTGATAATTGCAGGGGGGTTGGACTAGATGGAGTTTAAAGGTCCCTTCCTACCCGAACAGGATTCTGACATGCTGGAAGTAAGTCCAGGCAAGGAAAAGGGTTTCAGTGGGATAACGGTGCCATTCTGATTGCACCCGCCAGGTGGCACCCTTGGCACAGTTTGCCCAGCAGCCCAATGGCTCCCTTTTAATACGGTTTATTGTGTTCTGCTTCTCTCGTGCATGAGCATTGTTACTGGTCACAGACTCGGGGATAATACACTGCTGCTTGCTTATTCCTCAACTGCTTTGCTACTCAGGCAAAAACCAACAGCAAAGACAAGCTTCCTCTTTTTAACATAACTACTTAGCATCACTATTCCACTGCTAAAATGACATGGATGGATATTGTTTTCATATTGCTAGTATCTGTAGTCAAGAAAGACTTAAGACTGTCTAAGGAGGGTAAGGTAGAAGAACATAAATCTACTAGAATGTCTCCATCTCTTTTTTCCCCCTCCCTCATCCCCCACAGAAACCAGTAGTACAAATAACACTGCAAAATGTGCGTCGCATCTATAAAAGAAGACATGGGCTGATGCCACTGGTAAGCTCAAGTATTTATTTTATTTTAATGTCTTGCTGTATATATGGTTTCTGAAAGTGACCAGCTGAAACAGTCTGCATCATTAGGTAAAAGCCATGTGTTCTTAAAAACTCTGTTGAACAGTAAAGCAGTACTCAATGATCCTTTCTGGTTTTTTAAGTGTTTTCTTTTCCTGTGTTGTCAAAAAGATAAAAACAGAGTGAATTCTGACAAGGATGAAAAACTTCTTTCATAAGCAGTCAGTATATAGTGGAAGGGAGAAGGGAGTACCATCAGGGAGCAATTCATTCCATTTATCTCAAACACCTATCACAGGATAGAATGAATTTCTCTCTTGTGGTGTATTTTCTCTGGATTGATTTGTGGAGGAGGTTTGGTCACTGTTTCATATTGATACTAATGTGGAGTGATGAGTCCCACTGTACATGACTGAGGAACGACAAGAGTTCTGCAGTGAAACCTCAGTTGTGTGCTTTCAGTGTTAGCACTGAAATTTCAGTCTTGTAGAGATTTTTTTTTTCTCAAAACGCATTTAAACCAAATGTACTTTTTTTTTTTTGCCTAAGTGAATGGAGTGATGCAAAGAATTAAATGTCTGTTACCTATGCTTAATCAGTCCAGACAGAGCCAATATGTTAGCTCAGTGTAAACTGAATGCTGTTATGATTGGAAATAGAAAATGCAATATGTTAGATTTTACGGGCAAAACTGCTACCCAGTACAAAGTCATAAGTCTTAGATATTAGTACCTGCAATGTTCTGTTAAAAACCACAAGTACTGCAGCTTGTCAATAATTGCTCTCATTTGTTCCCCCCCCCCCCCTTTAACTTTTCAGGGACTTGAAGTATTTTGCACAGAAAATGATCTGTGTTCTGACATCTACTTGAAATTCTACAACTATCAGGATCGAGATGAGGTCTATTTCCTTATTGCAACATATATAGGTTTGCAGTATTTATTTATTAATGTAGTGTGAAGGAAAATTTGTCTGAGTTTTGCTCTGTTGATGTGTGGGAAGAATGAGAAGAATAAACAGATATATAAGCTGTAAAAATTTTTAATAGAAATAAGCAAAGAAATAAAATGAATGTTGTCAAATGGCATCTCTTTGGTTGTGTTTGAAGACCTGAGTGTGAAAGCTGAGGTGGCATTATTAAGGCAAAACTAATTATTTTGATTTGCAACTTGATATGCACTGTCATTTAACAGCCCCCTTTTCCCCCCCCGCCGCTTCAAGAAAAAAACCAAACTAAAAATCAAACCAATGAAATAAACAAAGCCACAGAACTCTATCTTGAAAGCAGGGGATAAATAAGATCCACACAGCTAAACTGTGTTTTGCTGAAAAAGTATAGACTAGCTTGTGTGTGGATCCCCCAGGCCTTCAGTTAAGACCCTACTGAGAAACTTCTTGTAACAGGTGGATTTCCAGTGCACACATAAATACCTGAACTTTCCTCAGTCTTAGGAGTGGTTGATGAAAATTACCATTCTGAAACAGTTAAATTCTAATTTCTATTAAATCTTGAATGCATTAATTCCTAGAATGCGATGGGTATTTTTTGCAGATTGTAAACAGAAACTTCCTAAAATGTGTGTGTCCTGGAAAAAAAGGAGAAAAAGGCTGAGTTTTTCTGTAATTTGAAACACTGAAACTCATATTTACTGCCAAATTGAAAATGCTAATGTAAATTTTGTGCAATTTTGTTATTGTACCAGGACTCTAGTTCTGTTTCAGTGAATTCACCTAAATATCAGTTGACATTTCCCTCCTGCTTCACAAAGAAAAATGGAAAGGCCACAAAGGAATGATAACTTTCCTTTAGAATTGTTTTAGTATTTTAGATTTTTCTTTGAAAAGGAAGTAGATTCTGACATCATTTTCTCTGTATTGAAATAGCTGCATGCTGTTACCCTGCTTCAGACTTTGTTCTCTGGATAATTTTCTAAGGTGAAATTTCAAGGTGTAGATGAAAATGCTGATGTTGGAGCTTAATAAAATAAAAAAAGGGTGAGACCTTTCTCTAAAAGTGTTGCACCTTGGCATCTCTTACAGCAGAAGAGCCTCTCTTTGAAGGTGCTAACACTTTTTATTTGTAGAATTTAAAGTACTAAAGTGAAGGAAAGGTTGGAATATGTTTTTTTGCCCTATGTTGAGCTAAAATAGAGGCCTGCCATAATCTAATCCAAGTTTCTTTCTTGCCATCATGCCATGGTTGCAGTCCTTCAATTCTGCTATTTCAGGCACTTGCCCAAGTGCTGTATACTGAATCAGTGGAAGAAGGTTTAAAAATAAATCAATAACCTGTTTTTCCAGCAGCATACCTTGACATTACAGCTAATAAGCAGAGGGTAGTGCAGTTTGAATTTCTTGAGCTCCTGCCTATGCTTCAAAGAGAACTCCAGGTGCATAATTCTTACTTTCTTCAGTGTGGGTCAAGTTTTCTTTTCCTCTACTCTGTTTCAGTGGATCTGAAATTAAATCCTGTTCATGGACATACATGACTTCTTTCCACAAGTTATTGACAGTGGGTGTCCTTGGTTGCAGTAGGAAAATATATTTAACTTTTTTCTTGACTCTAGCAGAACTGCTTCTAGAAATTTGAAATCTTAAGGGTTGCCAGATTGCTAAGAGAGTTGTTCGTGGTCTGCAAATATTTTTCCATTCCTACGTAAATATTCATCCATTTTTACTGTGTTTGGTGTTTGGTTTCAGAACTCCTTCATGATTTTTTTTTTTCCTGGCCAAATGCAATTTAGGCCTGTTTGCAGAGATATTAAAAAGCTATGGTAGCTATGGAAACATGAAGTTGCCAATTACTTCTGAGTTGTTCTATTAAGAAACTATACCCTTAATTATTTTATAGTATCTTGCATAATGTTCATCACAGTATAATTTGGGGGTCAAACTCCAAACCTCACAACTCTTAATGTTTAATTTTATTTTAGAAAACCATATTGCAGAGCACACAGCTGAGAGTTATATGTTGCAATGGCAGCGAGGACATATATCAAATTACCAGTATCTTCTCCATCTCAACAATCTGGCTGATAGAAGCTGCAACGATCTCTCCCAGTATCCTGTATTTCCTTGGATCATAGCAGACTACTCTAGTTCAGTGTTAGGTATGTGTATTCAAAAAGGCATCTTAGTGCATCATGACTAACCTGAAATGTGGGGGGGGGCTTTTACACTGCATAAAGTTCATGTTACATCAAAATGAACCTGGCATTAGTGATCTTAGATGTTTTCTTGTGGACTTACCCCTCCCCTTTATCTTAGGGGACAAAATACCTCACCTTTTTCTGTTAAGTATTGCACCCCTCAGATACAGAGTATGTACCGAACATCTGCTTGGTTGCTTTGCAAATCAGCAGTACTGAGCATTCAGACTTTCTGTGATTCTTATAAATGGAACAGAACCAGTAAAATTACTCTTTTATTTTTTTAAACAAGTTATACGCACTGAAATGTGTAGAATCCAGGTGTTCTTTTATAATTCTTAGCGTTGCAAATTGAATACAAGAGGCTGACAAGGCTTGTGCCTAAACAGACTTCTTGATTAAGGGTCTTAGTGCAGTTTGTGTTGGGAGTTTGTCCTTTTGAGGACTGTGTCCCTCTGCAAGAAGCAGAGTAGGGGGAATCTTGTGGTATTCATCAGCACCTGCTCAAACACTTCAATCTGATTGTATGGTGGGACTTAACTGCAGCCTGACAGAATGGTTAGTGAGTAGGAAGATGATACAGCTGGTTTTGTGCCTTTGGTAGCAGAACCTTGACTACGTGATACTACTTGTAATAACTGTCCCATATATTAACTATTAGTCCTTAAGCAAGAGGTGTGAGATTATATGTACTTGGAAGGAAGATGAGTAGCCATTTACAGTATGAGTTTATGGGGTTGCAGTTAGTGGGGAGGGAGAAAGTTACTGGAGGGCTTCTGTGTTGGTTTTTGTTTGGTTTGCTGCTGCTTGGATAGGCTGGGGGTTTTTTTGTTTGTTTTTGAATATTGATTAGAGTACGTTAATGTCTAGCAGAATGCTTGGAGTCTATAACCATGGGTTTGGTTTTTTTTAGACATGACAAAGCCTGAAACATTTCGTGACCTTAGTAAACCAGTTGGTGCCCTGAATAAGGAAAGGCTGGATAGACTCATGGTGTGTATATCTTGGCATTTATATGCTGAACATTTTGGGCCTTGTACATATTGGCAATAAAAGGAGCTTTGTTCAGCAAGCTTTGGGAATTATGTCTTATGAATTATTATATCTAAAGTTAACTATAAACCTTATCAGAAGCAAACATACTTATAACCATTCCACATTTATTTTCCACCTTAATTTCATCAGTACTGGTTTTGTCAGTACTAATTTAAAACTGTTTGAATCCATTTCCTCTCTCTTACTACCGTTTCATGCGTATGTGCTTTTAAAAGTTTTGCCTTACTTTTGAAATAATATCCCCAAATCCATTTGACTATATATGTGGTGGCACTGAGATGCTATGAACATACATGGATTTATGAAACTTTAAAACCCATGGATCTAAATGTGTAATGTAAAACAAATGTTTGAAAGAAATAAGAAAAAGTAGTAGAAATCTTAAGTATTTCCATTTAAGAAAAAACAATTTGAGGGAGAGTACTTCAAAGGGAGGAAACTTGGATCCATGGAGGTCTAACATAGAGCACTAACTTGAAAATTCTATATGCTTATAATAGTGCACCACGTTTCTCTATTCCTCAAGGTAGGCAGGCTTTCCTTTCATAAGCTGTCAAACACATAGTTAGAGACTTAGAAGGTCCTCAGTTGCTTGGCTTTTAATTATTTGTGCAAAATTATTGTCTTCTATGGAAAGTTAATTATTCCAAAATATTTTACAGAACATTAGAAAAAAATATTGCCAGAATAACTCCACTATATTGATAAAATATTAAAATGTTTTAGAATCATATAGTTTCCTAAGGTTGTGGAAGGTAAGAATATGAGCAATATTGTGTTTACAGTAACAGTATATAAAGTCTTCCTTCTAAGAGCTGACTTTCCTCAAACTGTTATTGGCTTCATGCTTACTGCAGTAAAAGTCATTCTGTTTATATTATGATACATTTTAGAGTAATGCATAGGAGCTTCAGACAGGAAGGAACCTTCCAGGCTGATGGAAGTCAGTATGTTCTTCCATACTCTCATTAAACTTGATGTGAAAGACAAAAAGGAAGCATTTGTTTGCACTTCTTTGAATTTGAGTCACTGCAGTTGTGTTAGAGAGGAAAAAACCACTGAAAACCTGGTAGTTCTGGATGATCAGTTATACCAACTATTTTGCTGTGTTGATTTACTGCTCTCATTAAAGCTACATGGTTATTAGAACTTAAGAGTTTGTTTTATCATTAGAAGAAAAATTGAGGGTGGTCCTAATCTGTGTCTTTAAAAAGAAACAGTGTGTATGTGTTCAGTATTGAGGGAAAGCAGGAGTGCTGATTTGAAACAGATGTTTCTTTCTTCTTCCTATGTTGCAGACACGTTATCAGGAAATGCCAGAGCCCAAGTTCATGTATGGAAGCCATTATTCTTCTCCGGGTTATGTTTTGTTTTATCTCGTTAGAGTTGGTAAGACTCCTTTTATATCCTCTCTGAGCAGACAGTTACCTCCAAAGCAGACAAGGTTTGGAGCAAGCTGATGCTGTTTTTCTTTCTCCTAAGCTCCAGAATACATGCTCTGTCTGCAGAATGGAAAGTTTGATCATGCTGACAGAATGTTCAACAGGTTTGTTTACACTTTGTCTATAACTAGGCTGGTTTTGTTTTCAAATATGCATCAATGGGGAGTGCAAAGCCTTAAAAAGTATTTTTTTCTAACAAATGTGTGATTGTTCTGTATTATCTAGTATTGCAGACACCTGGAAAAACTGTTTGGATGGTGCAACAGATTTCAAAGAGGTAAATGGCTGGAAAGTTATTCAAATGTTCTCATCTGTGCTTAGCTTTCTCATCTACTGTTGATTTGAGGGTGTTTGGTTGGAGTGTGTTAGGTTGGTTTTTGTCGTTGTTTGTGCTTTTCATTTGTGTGTGTTTGGTTTTTTGGGTTTATTTTGAGTTTTTTAAAAGCTGATGAGTGCATTTTACAAATCCTTTATTAACTGTATATTAATCCTATATCAGCTCCATGTTTGCTTTTCTGTGCCTCCTTTCTGGTTTTTAGTTCAACAGAAGTATCATTGTGAATAGTACTGGAAATATATGGGAATTACCAGAGTGTGGATTAAGGCTGAAAAGATGTAATTTTATGTATTGTCTACTGGAATCTTGTAAGGATTTGGATGTATTGCAACACTACATCCAGAGAGGTTAATCTGTAGAATTAGTATCTTGGGGTTTTGAGCCTTGAGAAACCCTAATTTGTAGAATATGTTGGGAATAATAAACTGTCACATAGTAAATACTGTTAAACTCCTTTATCAAAGAAACATTATTTAATACAGTGATGCTTTTTTAAAAAATAGTCTACAGTTAATGGTTAGATATTGGTGTATTTAAATAATTGATTTAACCTCTGAAACTTCAGTCACAATTTTAGTTTTATTCTAGATTTTTACTCTTGACTCCTACTTGACGTCTTGAGAAAAAAATGAGAAGGTAGCTATGCAATGAGAGTTCTGGAGAAACTCATAGATACTATGGATTTATATGTCACACATTACTTGTTAAAAATGTGTGCCACTCCAAATTTAGCAATTCCGCTCAGCTACATTCTTGTAGGGAAAACCAGGAAAACCTGCCCAACTTTAGGGCCTGACATATGAACTTTAATAACTTTCTTTCCACTGAATGGTCTATTTAAGTGATCAAAACTAAGCTAATACCAAAACTTGGTTGGTTTTGTTTGTTTTTTTTAAATTCCAGTTGATTCCGGAATTTTATGAAAATGATTCTAGTTTTCTAGTAAACAGTTTGAAGTTGGACTTGGGAAAAAGGCAGGGTGGAAAGATGGTTGAAGACGTAGAGCTTCCACCTTGGGCATCAGGTAATAATAGTCAAACTTCTTGTATTGTTAATTAAGTCAAGATTGCTAGAATCATGGTTCTTCCTCAAAAATGTCCGTTCCAGTTTCTTCTAAATGAATTCTTTCTTTAAAACATTGACATAATTAATAGGTGCTTTTAATTTTTGTAAGAAAATTGAGGTTTAGCATGGGGTGTTTGGTTGGCTTTTGAAGAAGGAGGAGGAAGAGAGATGAATACCAATATTGAATGGGATATTTTCTGCTTTAATTAACCTTTCTCTTGTCAGGTCCTGATGACTTCCTTCAGAAGAGTCAAGAGGCTTTAGAAAGTCCATATGTATCAGAACATCTTCATGAATGGATTGACATCATATTTGGCTACAAGCAGAAAGGAAGTGAAGCAGTTGCAGCTCACAATGGTAAATACACATTTATAGAACTAGCAGAAAAATAAAAAGGGATGCTTCAGCTAGGCCGGAATGGTAAATCACAACATACCTGTAATGCTTATTTTGCTTTGAGTGGTCGTAACTCTGCTTTGAACGCTTGATCCTTATTTGAAATAGTGACTTACCTGGTAGTATTGCCTTCATGGTGATTTGCATCTTTGAAGATGTGCTTCAGGGGGTGGACAAGACGATTCTGTAGCATTGCTGGGAATTGCTTGCACATCACAGTGTGGCAATATAGTATGGAATTAGTGTTTCCCAATTAAAAATGGGAGCATGCAGGGTCTCCAAATAAACATGTATTTAACTTTCCTCCACTATAATTTCAGTGAGAGGATTTCAACACAATTTTCCCCTCCTCCTGAGAGAATTGGCAAGGGAAAGAATGGGCTAATGGGCTCCAGGTCTTTAGGAGTGAGAATGAAGGAAACAGTGTGTGTTGGTTTGTCCTTGTATACATACGTAAGACTGCATGTGAGATGTTTCACTGTTTGCAGCCTTACTCTGAACATGTATCTCATCACTGTGGGCCCTTACAAAGGGAGGTGTTGTTATGTGACTGCTGTGTAGATGTGCTTATTTACACCTAATAGTTATTACCAGTGATTAACTTACACGTCAGTCTGATATTTTAGCTGTATATGTTAGTACCCAGTAAGGAAATGCCCTCTTGGTACAAAAAGAGTAGCAGATCAGATTTTTAGGATGTTTATTCCAGAAGCCCTGAACCTTTTGTAGGACTACAAGTAACAGCTAATGTTGAGATAATTTGCACTTAACAACAGAGAATAAGTTTAGAAGAAAACCTTCCTACAACAGTGGTGAGGGTAGGAATAAGCAACTCCTCATTTTGGTACTCAGTACTTTTTACTTCCAGGGTAAGATAGTTGAGATAGCAAGATTTGTTTTGTTGAGTGGTGGGGTTTTTTGATTTTTGTTGGATTTTTTCATTTTTGTTTTTTTTTCTGTTTGGTTGGGGGGGTTTTGGGTTGTTTTCCTGTTGTTCATTTCTTTTCAGTGTACTTTCTCCACATGTCCTTAACCTATGATTGCCTGCATTTTGGAATTTCAGGGTTTGGCATCCAGTCATACTGTGAGCATAAGTGTCGTTTACAATGTACCACAGACTTTAAATATAGTAAATCAGCATATAAATTATGGCATCTGTATTTTTACCTCTCAAAAGAGAGCACTAATGAGAGCACTTTTTATGCTTAATGTGCTGCTTCTGCTGCAGTATAGAATTTTATTAGTGTAATGAATTGCAGACACTTAAGTAGATAAGAGAGGCAAAAGGTATCTGTGTATGAATGAACTTATGTCAAAATGAACATTCTTAAGCAGAGGCCCCAAAGTCATTTGCATCATGGCAATTCACCTGGAAAAGTGAATACACAAACCTTTCTGATCATTCTTTATTGCTTTCTGTTTTCCCTGTATAAAAATTAACCAGAGATCCAGTTATGCAACTGTGCTTGCTTGGTTGTTTATTTATTTATTGGGGTATTTAATGAAGTTTAAATAAGTGATCCTTCCTTTATGAAAGTACTGATTTCTTCTGAAACTTTCTGAAAGTCTCTTAGAAATCCTAAACTTTTTTCAGGTAAAAAAATCCAGGATTAAAGTGTAAGACCTCAAACTCTAATGCCTGCTGAAATAACTTATTTGTGGGTAAAAAATGCAGCTTTGTTTATAGGAAGACAAACAAAATGAGCCTTGTATATCTACATTGTACAAATAAACTTTTTTTTCCAGTGTTTCACCCATTAACTTATGAAGGAGGAGTGGATTTAAACAGGTAATTAACAAGAATCTGAATGTTTTTGTTAAAGCAGTTAGCTAAGTTTCTCAGTATCTCTCCATGGTCTCTGCTGGCTCTAAAAGGGCTCTGTACATGAACGGTGTTTCTCTTCCATTTTATACTCCCAAATATGCAGAGAACCAGCATCATGTTCTCAGTTTCAGCTTGCATTGAAAGATTGTTACTTGAGCATTTCTTCAGTCTGGCTTTTGTGAAATTGCCTCATTTTTTCAGTCATTGAGAATATTGTCATTTTACATAAACAAAATTATGAAGCTGTTATATGATTGCGAATCTGCAGTAAATCAGTTCTATAAGAATGTGTGATGGCCTACAGTGCTGTAGTAACTGCACATGCAGGCCCATGCTTTCAGGGGAGGGGAGGGAAAAACAGTACTTGCCTCCTTGGCTTAATTATATTTCTTGTTTTGTGAAGTATTATGGACCCCAATGAAAAAGTAGCTCTGCTGACACAAATCCTGGAGTTTGGACAGACACCAAAACAGTTGTTTACAACCCCTCATCCTCAAAGGATAATTCCGAAATTGAAAAGCTTGTCTCGAACATCTAGTCACAGCATTTCCATAGCTGAGTCTCCAGGTAAATGTTTAATAGATAAACTGACAATGTAAAGGATTTGTAATTCTGAGTAGTATCTTTCTCCCACAGGATCTCATTATACAACTCTCTTGGCTACTTCCTCTGTAAGCCAACTCAAGATAAATCCATGAACTAAATCTTAAAGAAAAACAAACTGGACCAGTTTCAGTTTGAAAATACAGATGTTGCCCTGTATTTTGCCTTGTGTTCCAGTGGTCTCCTCTGGGACTGTTCAGCCTCTGCTTCTGAAGCTGTGGGAGGGCTATCATCCCTGGCCTTTCCTGACACTTCAAATGCAAGCTGATGTGACAGCAGTTGCAATGATCATACCTGCAGGCATTTTGAATGATGTAAAGATTTGTTCGGGTTTTTAACAGGAATGTCTTAGGGATAATCAGTTCATTGGCTTGATCAAAGTAAACCCTAAGAACTTAAATTAAGCATCTGAATTTTTTTCCCTTTTCCATGACTTTAATGAAAATCTGAAGGGATTTTTTTGTTCCTTCCTACATACTGTAGGGACAGAGTTGATTGAATAACTTTCTTCAAGAAAAGGATTGTAATGCCCTTATAGGCTTCTGTTCAAGGCAGGACTTACACCATTTCTCTGAAACTAAGATGCTATTGTCTTCATAATGTATATAGTGATTTAACTATAAATTGGGCTGAAGATTCAGCCCAGGTATCACTTGGAAAGGTTTTTCACATTTGATTGTCTTCAATTCCCTTACCATTTGATGGTCTTCACTTTTAAGCAGAGGAGTGATAATGAGTACTACTTAGCCTGGCAACCTGTAGCATCCAGCTGGCAAGAGTGGCTTTGAAAGTTGTATGTGCTGATAGTAATGGTCATATGTGTTAAATAGATGTGGTGGTTTGCTGCCTAAGTCAATTCACACATCAACAGTTTCTCTTGGGTTTGACCTTTTTTATAATAATTGACATCTAATTGTCTCAATTTTGTCACATTTTTAATCTCTTAACTTTTGCAACAGTGAAATGAAGTTGTGACACTCTTAACAGAATGCAATAGAATAATAAAAGCATTGTACTGTATTGTAGCAATAAATGGCTTTTCTAATTCTTTTCCATCTGGAAAGCCCTTGACATTTCAAAGGACATCAAAACATCACATGAATTTTTGGGCTTTCTTTTTTGTTTGTTTATTTTTCATTTTGGAATTATGTTCTGTAAACTCTGCCATTTATAAGTACTAATTTGGGGAGAAAAATCCTATTTTTGACTGTGTAAGCCTATGCAAATTCAGGAAGAGATTTGGGGAAAAGAAGTTAGTGATCTTGACACCCTCTGCGTTAGCCTAAGGGTCTTACTCCTGTAGCTCTGCATGATTTCTGTACTTATGTATTTATGTCAGCTACCTAGATATTTGAAATATGTCTTTTTAGTTTCTATTTGTGATGAAACCTTATCGTGGCATTTTATTGCAGTTTCTCCAAATGAAGAATCATTTGAAGATTTGACAGAAGAAAGTATAACACTTGCCTGGAACAATATT
Organism: Oriolus oriolus; assembly: GCA_013400235.1. Taxonomy (NCBI): domain Eukaryota; kingdom Metazoa; phylum Chordata; class Aves; order Passeriformes; family Corvidae; genus Oriolus; species Oriolus oriolus. Next base: position 79,624 of record VXBT01002176.1, on the reverse strand, counting down.
GCCAAACTAAAATTAGATCAGCAATACAAAATTCACAAAGAGTAGGTACTATTCTTTTCAGTCAAAATTCTTCAACTGAGTTGGGGTGGGGGATGTGTGTATCAGTCTGAATGATGGGTTAGGGTTTAGGGTAAATACTTTTCTTTGTGAGATGACTTAGTGATTTAATTATGCAAGATGAATTTGAGTGTATGATGGGTTATGAATCCAGAGAAGGTATTTGTCAGCTTGATTTTTGCTGTTGTTTTTCCTTAGCTCTAGATCTGTGTAAGTTCATTACCATTTTAGTACTTGAAGCAGATATTGATTACTCCTCTCTAAAACTGGTAACAGCAGCCAGATAAAGACTTCTGTTTATTTTATTTTTATAATGCCAGGAGGACCCAACTTCATCCCATCTGATTTGAAATGTTAAACACTTAAGTTGTTCTACTGTACACCTCAAGCTGCTGCTGCGTGAGCAGTTTGCTAAGTCTCCAGCTATAGGTTTTCTGTTCTGATGGATTCCTTGGGAGTCAAGAGTCAGTAGGGGCACTTCAGGTGAACTTTGAAAATACCTAATAATGAACACTGTCAGCTATATTTTAAAGAGCAGATTTTTCTTTGGCCCCATCTCTTGTCCTAGTGACTGGGCTGGTTACAAGGATTTCTTACTACCTTGAGTCCCGCTACTTTCTTGGTGACTGTAATCCAATATAGGAAAATATTATCATGTCCCTGAAACAAGGTAATATTTGTAGTGAGAAACCTGTTACCAGATTGTTAGCATTAGAGAAATACTGATCCTGAAGAGACTCAAATTTCAGCTTCTGATTCTTTTTATTACTTTTTTTTTCTGTGCTGAGAAATAATGAGACACAGAGCTGTGTAACAGAACTTTGGCTGTGCAGGATGCTCTGTGCTTCCTAATTCCCTGACATAAGCTTTGTCTAAATTTCTACCTATACTGACTTTGCCAATGTCAAATTAAAGGAGAAAAGATGTGCAAGTTCCAATTCCTGACACTTGGGGTATTCAGTGGCTGCTTGTAGGCAGCTTCCTGACTATTTGTAGCTAATCCAAAATTGGAAAAACTAAATGTGAAACCATTTATCCTCTCACGTGGGCAAATCCCTTCTGATGGAGTTCTTACAGAACACTATGGGGATCCTGCCCTGGTGTTTCGCATATTATGTCAAGGTATATTTTTGTCTCTAGGCAGATAACACACCACTGTAGTGTTTTTAATCTCCTTAAATGTCTTAGCTCTTACAGAGCTCAAATAACAGATTTCAACTGTAGTCTATTTACAGTATGGTGGTTAAGTTTCAAAACCTATGAAGTCACCCACAAGCTTACTTGTATTAAACAGGGCAATTACTGGAATAGCTGTCACTTGCAATGGGTCTTCTGTTTTCACTACATCCCAGGGTAAGTATTGCACAGGTATTTACCAACCTGCAGTGTAAATGCAGGTTTTAATGGGGTTTTTTTCAACAAAAGGGCATGAAACTGAAATATATATCTGATGTAATTAAATAGCTTAACTATATGAATTTGCTCTGTTTTAGATGATTTTTGACTCAAGCATTTCAGTATTATTTAGGCTTGGAAGATAATTCCAGTAATAATAATAATGGATAATAATGGAAGTTTGTCCATTTAGATACCAGAGTTCTCTTACAGTTTGATGAGCTTGGGGTAGTCCATCTGTAACTGGTACAAAACAGGGTAGTTCCAGGCCCAAGTCACAAACCTTATAAAGAGTTTTTCAGAGACAGAGAAACCTGTGTCTGCTTCTCATAGTAAGATACTCAAGCAGGAACGAAATTATTAGCTTCTAGAATATAAAATAGTGCTTTTATCTTCTATTTTGTCCCTTATCCCCAGACTCAACTCTGAAGATGTTTTCCAAAGAGTCAAAAACCATCCAGAGAAGTGTGTCCTTTTCAAGCATGGTAAGTTGCTGTCAAAATAAGGAGATCATTTTGAGTCTTCTGAAAGCTGCTCAGAGAGATGGCTCTTAGCATCCATCAATGCCTCTTTTCTTTCCCCTGCCTACTCAGTTTTATTGTGTGTGAATAATTTAGCAGAGTGAATTGAGACTCTGTCAGGCCACCAGAGTGACAGAGCACATTCTGCAAACATGGGGAAGGAGCACTAAATGGTTACACTGGCTGTGTTCTGAGTTGCAGTCTGCTGTCCAGGGAAGAGCTTGTGGTAGAAAAAGATTGTCTGGCATCAGCAGAGGTGTGTGTCTTCCTGAGCAACCTTGAACTACCATTGGGACCAGAATTGCAGAGCTTAAATTCCACCCGCATACTCACATCCAGCATTGCCTTACTGTACCCAAGTGTTTGAAGCCTGTGAGTCAGCCAGCAAAGGAAAACCAAGCACAGGGAGTGGAATCTGTGCTGGGTGAAAGTGAGCCATCCTTCCTCCATGAGCAATGATCTCAGCAACTTCTGAACAGCATTTTCCCCCTGCTCCTAAAAGAGCTGGCAAAGGGATTCTGAATTTGATTTTCTGTGCTTGAGCACTGTGGCTAGACCTGGGTCATAAAGATACTCTCCCAGTTGTCATGTTCAGTCTTCTATTGGTGCAAGACACCAAGAAACATCAGTTTTCTCCCTACCGTCACCTGTGGGGAGAACAAGAATGGCAAATGTGTTGCCCAGACAGAAGCCATAGCATGCTCTGACTGGTCCCCAAGTAAGTTGCAGGATCAAGACCCGGTGGTCTGCCATGGGCCACACTAGCAGGTGAATCGAGATACATCAATTCCTAATGCTTCAGCAAAGGGAAACTTAGGAACATCGCTACTTTGCACTGTGAAAAGGGAGCCCTTTGACTCCTAAGCTAAAAGAGGTGTTTCCATGAGGAGGCCCTGTATACTCTTAGCTTCTCCCCTGCAGTTTTAGTGCTGATCTAAACACTTACAGTAATGTAGTGCAGCAAGGAGTAGTCTTTACAGTCCAGCAGCTTAGTGTTTTTCAAATAGACCTAAAACATGACCAGTAATAACATCAGGTAGAAGCACTGGGCTGATTGTTGGTTTTTTCCTTGCCGTTTCCAGTGATGGTAGTGCAACTGAGCAGGTATCTGTAAATAATGTTTCTTGTTGAGAGTAGCAGGAATTAGACAGTTATATTTGTTCTTTGAAAGAGCTGAGCTGATTAAGTACCTATGATGGAGAACAAACATCAAAAGAAATCTGCATTTTTAGTTTCTGTTAGCTATTTGTGTCTAGAAGTGAGCAGCTTAAAAGATGATCTGACCCAGTTACTTCTGAGTGAGGAATTACATACCGTGTCCTTGAAATACCAGCTTCTTTGGAAAGATCTGTCAGTTCTGTGTGTATTTCTGAATGTCTCTGCTACCTTTATTTAACAGAGATTAAGTATTCTTGCTGTTCAGCGTCCAACCTCTAAGGTTTTTCTTGGTCAGTGTTCATATAACATTATGTTCATAGAAGATTAAAATGCTTCTTGTTCTCCAAAAGCATGTTAATATACTTGAATTTGGGGTAAGAAATTGAATACTACTTTTTCTTTTCTTACAGGCTTTGTCATCTTGTCTAATCTTACCAGGAGATACCACTGTCATAAGTTCTTCCTGGGACAATCATATGTGTGTATTTATTTCCTATTGACTTTACTGAATTGCATGGAGTGCCTTGGTTGTTACGGTTTTAGATAATGATACAGAAATTTGTTGTTAAAACACAATCTCTGTGTTTCTATTTCTTCCCACTTGATTTCTGTTAGAAACTACAGAAACAAAGTTACTTTATTTAGAAAAAAAAAACCTTAAGTTTTACGAAGATGTAATGCTTTTATAACCTTTTCCTGTTAGATATTTTTACTCAATCGCTTTTGGAAGACAGCAAGACGTCCTAATGGGCCATGATGATGCAGTCAGCAAGATCTGCTGGCGTGATGGGCGTTTATATTCTGCATCTTGGGATTCCACTGTGAAGGTTTGTAGATGGAGTTGTTACAGTTGCAAAACTATTTATAGCCAGCACTTTGTAATATTGAGCCAGCCAAATGCTTGGGATGGACGTACCTGTTGTACTAGAGTAACAACATAACTAGTATCACAGTAAGTTTATTTCTAGAGTTTATTCTTCATTTAGCTTTAGCTCAACTGTTTCAAAGCTAAAGTGTTAATTTTCAAGAAATTTCATTCATTCAAACTTACTGTAAAAAATAAGGGTTCTGAAGACAAACTGTATTTGTTGGAGGAACTGGAATGTTTTGTGGCTTTGGTGGTTCTGTTTCCTGGGTGGAACAGACTTCAAAAATGTTTAATAATTTTGTAATTTACATTCTTCAGCTAAGAGGACCAGAAACTTGCTAATTTAAAGAGCATGCCTACAGTTAGGTGGAAAGATAATTTGGAAGCTAGACACAGGAAATTATTTCCCAAAGCCTGCTGTGTATGATATTTTTGTAAGTATACATTCAGTGCAGTGATATGCCCACTCTTAGGTAGGCTCTGTAGCTATCTGGAGTCAGCAGAGTCGTGTTTAGCATGTGGCTCTGCTTAGGGTAAATGAGTTCAGGTGCCATTTCTTGCTGTATTCGGCCACGTAGGCAAGGCCCACAGTGAACACCAGCAGCTCTCCTTGTAATGTGAGAGTTCAGCACTGGAGGAACTCATCTGGGGTTATACCACTGCTTCCTTGAGCAAACTTATCTGTGTTGCAGGTGTGGCACTGTGTTCCTGGAGAGACCTTGAGCAATAAAAAACACCACTTTGAACTGCTTGCAGAGTTAGAACATGATGTTAGTGTAAGTATGTTGTATCTCAGAATAATAAAATTAATTGATCACTTACATCATGATCTAGTGGTAAAGCACAAGGATTGGGTTAGGGGTTGAGGAGTGTATTTTGGGAAATGTATATAGGGGCTTTTTGTTTTGTTTTGGGGTTTTCACTGTCTGATGTTCTGCACCAGTGCTCCCTGCTTCCTGGGTTGAAAGGTCCACTTCTGGGGACTGAAGCACCAGTGTAAACAGAGGTTTCTTAATTTGTCTTGCTCAGCTTGTATGGACAGAATTCCTATGGGGGCAGGAAGGATAGAGTGGCTTTTGTTTGCTTCTTTGGTTTTGAAAACAGACTAATCTTTTTTCAAGTGTTTTGATTATTATACCTTCCTCTTAATGTATGGCAAGCAAGTGAAAAAGAATTCCTGAGTTGTTTACCATGCTATCAGATATCTTTGTGAATTTCACTGTAAAAATATAAACACATTGTGTGCAATGAATCATAAATATGTAACTGCATACTTTTGTTTATAGTCTCTAACATCACTCTAGTAAGATATTTAGAATTACTGTGTTCTAAACCTTCCTGAGAGTTAGTTTTTTAACAGGTCACAACGTTGGCAAATACTGAAACAGTTCTGGTAACATTTAAGAACTGTACCCAAGAGAATTGGAAACAACTGATGGGTAGGAAGTTTTTTAAAAGTGAAAATTTTACCCTTAAGGGTAGAGTCTGGCATTTAGATGGAGAGTATTGGTACTAAAAGCAATCTGAAATGTCACTTAGCATTTCTGATTCTGCAAAGCAAAAGCTTTTTAAAATATCTCCAAGGTGACCTATTTTTTCTTTTTATAGTTTGGATTTTTCATACTTGTACTTAATTAAGGATGTTGAGAATTAAATTCAAAGCTTTTCATAAATAAAATATCATCTTAGGGATAATGGGCTTGTTTTGTGTATGTTTAAAACCTGTCTCAAAATGGCTCACATGAAAGAATAGGAAAAATCACGGGATATTTAACTTTCTAGATAAATACAATCGACCTTAATGCTGCAAATACCATACTGGCATCTGGAACCAAAGAGGGTACCATTAGTGTTTGGGATGTTTCTACAGCAACAGTGTTGCATCAGTTGCCATGTCACTCTGGGACTGTATTTCATGCTGCTTTTAGTCCTGGTACGTTGGATTTCAGTTTTCAATATGCACTGTTAAGAGTTTCAAAGGGAATCTTATTCCTGATACCATGTAATATATCTTTCAGATTATAATTACTGCTTTAAGGGGGACAGTGAGATGTTCTGGATTGTCACACATCTCCACTGTAAAGAATTTAATTGTACACAAGGCCATGCTAGGCTGTAGACCAGTGGTCTAGATTCTAAACCAATCTTGTTTATCTTTGCTTGCTTAGAGACTTAATTTCCAGTAAATTATTTATAGATAAGTAGGTAAAGCAATATCACATCCAGCACACTGATTGCAGAGAGCTTTGGTAGCTAGAACTGTATGTCTGAACATGCTTTTTTGCTGCTGCTGTTTCTTTTGTTTGCTTTCTTCTTTTGTACAGACAGCAGACATCTACTGAGCACAGGAGAGGACTGTTGTTTTAAAGTAATAGATGTACAAACTGGAATGCTCATATCTTCTGTGACTGCTGAAGAGCCACAGAGGTAATGCTGAGAACATGCAGGTTATGGAGCTGCGTGGAGATGGTTGGTGACAGCTGAGTGGAAAGGGCAGTGATACTGGGAACTTTGTTTTATTGGATCACTTTTTAGAGTGCAAATGCTGACACTCTACCATGTTGTGTGCATTATGATCAAGTTTTCCAAACTGGGGCAAAATCAAACAGCTCTCTAAGTAAATTCAACAACAACTTTAATGTCCTTTAAAGTTGATGAGAGCTGTAGCTAACCAGCTCTTCCAGCAGCTGAGCTACTGAAATGTCTAACAAGGTGACAATTTTCTTACTTAAATCATCTCTCTCACTAATAATTCTTTGGTTTTGTTTTGGGGGGTTTGTTTTAATGTTTTGTTTTTATTTCAATAATCTTAAAAAAAGATTGGCTATTAAAATCAAAGACCAATCACCTTTTTCCACCAACTGAAAAGTATACAGTTATTTATGGTTTATCACATAAACAAATGGAATGCTTCCTCAGTTACTGGAGTAAAAAATATAGCAGCTAGACATGGAATACACTTGTTAATTTTTTTTGTGGGTATACAAAAACACATACGCATGTTCACATATATATTTTCACTAGTTATTTACCTCATCTTTGCAGTTGAAATGATTGTTTCAGGAATATTAAGTGGCTGAACTGAAAAGTGATGGCTCATGAGAGCACTGGGATATCACACACATGTAGCTGACTGGATCCTCTTCTGTTACGGGATTATGTTTCATCCTCTGCCAGGGGAAGGCCTGGCTGGGTCTGGTGCAGTCAGAGAAGCATGTTTGGGTCATGACTCTTTAAAATAATTTGGGAATAATCTTCCCAGAAAGACTATGTTAAAAGGTGGAGTTTCCTTTGGTTTCATATCTCTATTTCCAATTCTTTTTTGACCTAGTTTGGAAATGTTTGGCTCTCATTATGCAAAAGCTTGACATGAACTGATTTCAGACTTACTTGCAGGTGCTTCAGATGGGATGGAAATACCATCTTATCAGGATCTCAGTCTGGTGAATTATTGATTTGGGACCTTCTTGGAGGAAAAGTTATTGAAAGAATCAAAGGGCATACAGGTATGCCTGAACTATTCCCTGAATGTGAGGTTCCTATTTTCCAGCTCTAATAGTACTGAAAGGTTTGAGAGTCATCTGCTCAGCCAGGCTGTTCCTGATGTCAGCTTTACATGAAACACCAGCATTAAAAGTAGGTCCATGTGAGCCTCCTAGGAAATCTACGAACAACGGAGGAATATTGCTGTTTACAAGACTGGGGGCCAAAGGGAAATTACTTTCAATTTTTCTAATTCACACAACATTGTGAAAGCCAACCTTTTTCTACCTCTTGGCCCTCAAATACCGTATAGGCTGCACTGTATCCTTTGTCAGAGTCTGTCCAGGCTGAGTCTAACAACGTTAAGTAAAGTTTACTAGAGAACTTGTTTTGGATGGGGATTTATAGGCTGATTAAATGTATCTATATAGTCTCAGTACATCAGCAACCAGGATGTGTGGAGAAAAACTATCTCAGTTTTATTCAGTTAAGTTTTTAAGGCTATGTAACTAAGAACAGTTGTTTCAATAAGTTTTACTCTGGAACTTGACCTGCGGAGACATCATTCTGTAGTTGGGGACTTCTCAGAAGTGGGCTTCTAAGGCATGTGCTACAAGATGTGAATACACTTTAACATGAAAATTCCAAATGGCAGAGTAAAAAAAGCTCATTCTCTATGAACGCTTTCCTTAGTTGCCATCTGCATTCTACACTGCAATGACATTGTCCCTCTAGTACCAAAAGTCAGCTGAGGCAATGGAGCATGAGATCATTACTGTGAGTAACAGCAGCTACCTAGAAGCCTACTAAAATTCCTCTTAGCGTATAAGGTGTCAATGTAATCTAATGATCAGACTATGCTAAACTCTCTTTAAAAGATCTGTTCTGTCATCTCAAGTACGACACTCATTTTCATTTGGATTTATTTGGTTGGGTTTTGTTTTGTTCCCAGGTGCTGTAATGTCCATGTGGATGAATGAACAGTGCAACAGTGTTATTACAGGAGGGGAAGACAAACAAATCATGTTCTGGAAACTGCAATACTAAGTGCCCTTCCCTCCAGTCATTTAAATGAACTCTAATTTTAAACCAAACCTTTTAAAGGAACTTAACTGCGTGCAATGATGGCTGCTGAAGTTCAACCAGATAGGAAGCTTTGTTCAACTACAACTTTCTATGTTATGGTGACTTTACTGAGAGCTCTTAACTTCCATAGAGTATGCATTTGTTTTTCATGGACTATCATACTGAAATTGCTTGTCTAAAATGATATCTGATATGAAATTAAAGACTTATTTTTCTGTAATTAAAGAGCTCTTAACTTGCAGTCATTGTTTGATTTACATGGAATGCATCATAGCTTGCTGTTAGAACTGCTTTGAAAGAAGAAGCATTTGCATTCTTAATTTAAGCCTTTTAGGGTGTGTGCAGCTTAATGCTGTCATGTCTCATGCCATAATGCATGTATGTTGTGTGCACTCAACCTTTCTTTTTAGTGGAGATGCATGTGATTGTAAATACTGCTTTGAACACCACAGCAGCTGCTGTTCTGAGCAGTCCTCAGTCTGGGCTCCTAGACAGTCCTCAGCTGTGGCTATTTGCAAGGGCATAGAGCACAGTAAGAACATATTCTCTTGCTTTTTCCTGCCAAACAACAGCACTGATGTCTTGGTCTGAAAAGAAGACAAGCATAAAATTGATCTCTTGACCAGCTACACATACATGTGTTGGGATAAATATTCCCCTAATCCTATGCCTGAAGGTAGAGCATAGAAGACTATCACTCCTGCTTTTCCTTATTTGTATTACTATCCTTCAGCATTTTCATGTTTTGTGTTCTCAACCTTCATAATGCAAATCACCTTTGGGATGGAATTTCAGTATGGCATTTAAACAGAGCTAGAGCTCCTGGGTTTATCCAATCCCCCACTTGTCCTAACCCAGGAACAAAGCAATGTTGCACAAGGATTACTTTCTCTGTAGCACTTCAGGGTATCGCGTCCTGGGAGGAGCTGTTCTGAAGTGAAAGACTTGAAATAGTATTTAAATGGTTTATTTACAGCAATAAGTACTTGCATTTGTAATGCTGCCTGAGTATGACTGAAGATCTATTTATTTCTCTGCTGGTCTTCCCTACTGCTGGTGTTGAAGTGCCCTGACATTGTGTCCAGGGCAAGTGTTCTACTAAACTGTGTTCAGTCAGATACCCTGCCTTGGGTTTGACACCCAGTGCCTACTCCAAGGCACAGCTGTCTCTTGGCATTGTAAAACAATCAGCTTAGGGTTAGGAGCTGTTCTCTCATTCCCCCGATCTTTTATTATGTTGGAGTACAAGCTTATTTTTCAATAAGGTAATGGTATTAAACCAAAGTGGTATTTATTTCAGCTGCACTACTCACTTGGCTTAGCCAGTAACTGGGTTTTTTTATGTAATCAGTGAGTGTGGTGTGGTGAAGCCACACATGGCAAAAGACGAAGCCATACCATGCCTGCCTGCTGTACCAGTCTTAATCTTGCAGGAGAATGTTTGGTGTCTGCCCTGTTTCTTCGCCTTTCAAATTATTTATTTCCCAAAAATATTTGTGTGTAGACAAAGAAGATAGAATGTGATTTTTCTACACATGCCTGGAACTGGCTTGAGTAAATTCTGGACTGTCCTTTGTCACTAGGGGGCCTCCTGCTGAGCTAAACCAGAGGAAAACGACCCTAAATCTTGTGACCCCTCAGTTCTGAGTCAAACTACCTCAGGCTATATATCCTTCTTCTGGTTAAGTATGGTTGCATGGTATGCATAGCATAGGAGTGGAGCTGAGGTCTACCTTCTGCTGTAAAGCATGCTACAAAACAGAGCCCTCACCCAATGCTTCATTGCCTAAAGCAGCCATGGCTTTTTAAAGGGGAAAAAACAGTCAAGTTAACCCTGTTGACTTAATATTTCCTTGCAGTTTATTTGAATTTATGTATATGCATTTAATAAGTGACTCTTCAATGCTAGCTACTTTCTGCCTTAAAACAAGAGCTTTAAGATTATTCTTTTACTTCTGGTTGCTACCTGCTATAGCTGGAAGTTCATGTACAGGAGTTCTACGCCTGTTTTTTCCAATGGATTGCCCCAGTAGTTCCAGCAATCTGGCTGGCAACAAAAAAAAAACTAACTATTGTCATCTTATATTCCCCCAACACATTTTTGTCTTGGTTTACTTTTTTTTCTTTTGTAATTTTATCCAGACTTGTTCTTAGTAGGGAGTCGCAAGATTTAAGTGACCAAATGCCACTGCTCAAGCTGTAAATAGTTTTAAAGCCCCACTAGATCTAGAATCAGCCCTTGCTGACTCATCTGCTCCTAAGTAAAAACGGGTTAGAAGCAGAGATCAGTGTCTGGGCTCCAAGGATTGCACATCTAAGCAAAAGAGCTTGGCAAAGCCCTTAGAGCTGACTGCAGGCACAAGGCCTAGCCCATGAGGCTGAATTATGCCAATGCTACATGAAGCCACCAATTACTGCCAGTGTAGGCTTGCCACAGTGGTTCCAGAGACACATAATTTAGTAACCAAACTCTCCCCTTAAACTGGCTTGCAGGATGAATTTGATCACCTCTCCAGCCTGAAGGGCTGTAATGGTTTTCTCTGGATTACCATAACTGAGAAATTCATTTGAGAAACAGCAAGCTGCACAACAAGACTTTTCTTGACAGGCAAAGCTGAGCTTACACTGCTGAACTTCAGTCCTCCCAGGAAGAGCAGGTTTCCCAACCCTGCTTTTCCTACAAAAAGGAAGAACTACAATTAGCTACACATGCTGAGGAACTGGCAGATGAGACTCAGTGTACTTGCAGAGTGCCAAGCTCTGAAGTGTTTGCTTTTTGTTTTGGTGTGATCTCTTATAATCTTTTGCAGTGTATGTCCTTTAAATGGACAAGTAAGAAAATAATTAAGATGCCACCATCCCCAGACCAATTCAGGAGATCCAAGTCAGTTCTGAAGGAATAGCTAAACTGATTCCCCAAACACATCTTTACAAAATAATACCTGTACTAAACTGAAGTTCTTTGCTTTGACTTCATGCTGTTGCCAACTATGAGGAAAACTGAAGTTCAGTAATCCTGTATTTTATGCCTGAAACCTGAAACAGAGCAGAGGAAAAAAAAGGCAATCACTGAACTTTCAAGTCTCAGTTGAACATGCCTCTTACCTGTTGTGGTGGGCTGATCCCATCGGGCGGCTGAGCCCCTACTGAGCTTCTCACTCACCCTGCCCCACAGCAGGATGGGCAAGAGAATCAAAAGGGCAAAAGCTATGAAAATTCGTGGATTGCAGTAGATGGGGGGGGACTAAGCAAAGGGAAAATAAAAAGGGGGGAAGGAAAAAAAAGTGATACAAAAGTAATCATTCCCCTATTCCCCCAGCAGACTGATGCCCAGACCAACTGCCTTAGAAAGATTCCCCCCTGATTATTGCTGAGCATAATGTCAAATGGTGTGGAATTACTCCTTTGGCCAGTTTGGGTCAGCAGTCCCAGCTGCGATCCCTCTCAGCCTCCTGCTCCCTGAGGGCAGGGGCAGAGTGAGGAGCAGGAGAGGCCTTGACACTTTGCACACAGTACTCAACAAACACACTGCTGTGTTATCAGCCCTGCTTTGGTCACAAGTCTCCAACACAGCCCTATACCTGCTCCTACAGGAAAACTACCTTCATCCCAGACAGACCCAGCAAGCTGCAGGCAATGCAATTACAGTGGAATTGCAACTCTACAATTAGTACATCTTGGAGAACAGCTGGCTGCTATTCCATGTGTTAAGGTATGAATAGAGTTCGAATTGTACAAAAGCTTGGAGTGGAAGGGATTTAAAAATCACCTAGTTCCAAACTCCCAACCATGGGCAGGGACACCTTCCACTCGACCAGGTTGCTGAGGTCCCCATCCAGCCTGGCCTTGAATAATCTAAGGGATGAGGCATCCACAGCTTCTCTAGGCAACCTGTTCCAGTACCTCACCACTCTCACAGTGAAGAATTTTTTCCATTAAACACATCTTGTTTAAAGTAGCCCAGAGCTACCCTTCTAAAACATTTCAGTGTTAAAAGAAGTAAGCTTATCTGAATATTTTACACTGCATTTCCTATCCTAGTTGCTGGCTGAAACTGACCTGAATAAAGGTCAGTTTAAGTATGTACACACAGAGGATGTAAAGTTTTGGTCATTTATTTGGTTATGTCTGAATCCTTAAAAGAACATGGTTAAGGCGAGAGATAAGCATATTAGTTACAATTCATATAACAAGTCATAAAAAGATTTGAGTATCTGTACACTACTTTAATTACGCTTACTTACTGACTGATGCCTTGACCTATATTCAGCTAGGTGGCATTTCTGTGTAAACAGTATTTACTAGAACAAAAAATTAACTAGTACTAGCCTTACTTCTAATATGCTATTTCAAATCTACTCTTGCAAACAAAAAGCAGTAAAAATACTCATTTGTCTTAGACATAGAAAGCACAGCATTGTCCTGGGTAACAACATGTAGCTTTGCAAGTGATACCTGGTTCCTTTAGTTGCAATGGCTTATAGTAGTAAGCTAATAAAAGACCTACGAAAAGAAGTCATAACACAACTGGAATTTCACATTTGTCAAGCATGTAAGGCTGCAAGTTTTACAGTGTGTGAATACACAAGATATGTTGAACAGTGACATTCCCAGCCATTATAGATGCAAATGCTTGATGCAGCATATCTTCTCAGCCTCCAGAAAGGCTCATGTGCAGAAGAAAGATCACTGAGTATAATAGCCCAAGTTTAGTGGAATCATCATTATATATATGTACACAGACATCCATGGTGCAAGTTTAGACTTCAGGAACAGAGTGATCCATCAGGCTCTTCATTATGCTAGTTGCCATCCTAAGGAAAAGGAAAAGGCATTCAGCTTTGTAAGATAACTACAGAAGACCACTCAAGCTTCTGCTCACAGTAGCTTTGTCATTGCCAGCCCTTTAATACAAATTAAAAGCTGGACTTTTACTCCACTATTTTTGACAAGTTGCTACAGAAAGCTGCACCAAACTGCACCCCCAGACAAAAGAGCAGCTCACAATACTCAACATTTCTATTAGCACCTCAGCTATGCTGTTGGTATCTTTCAGGGTATGGGCATGTGTGCAAGCAGAGTGCAAGCACAAGGGAAGGAGCGCAGGGGGAAATGTGGCTGTTAAATGGAAAACTGCTTTGTAGAAAGAGGCTACCAAGCCAAGGGGGTTAAAAAAAAAAACAGGAAAAAACCTCAACTACACCTGAAGCATTATTAATTTCTAGCAACTTTGAAAACATTTTTGCAGGACAGATTTAGCTGTAGAAAGCCATTGTTGCCAAAGGAGTAGGGAAAAAACCCAAAACTATCCCTCCAAGAATCACTATTATGTCACTGGAGGTAGTTACGCTACAAACAACATTTTAGTTCCGAGTTAACAAATACTTGTGGTATCCAACCGCTTAAAGTTCTCAGAAATTCAGGCTTAGACAAAGTAAGTTTAGAAAAGGCTTTTTCCAGAGAGAAGGCAAAGGATCATCACAAACATAGAATAGGTTAAAACCAGTATGAACATACATCAATTTGACCAAAACATCAGATTAAACAAATTTTCAGACATCCCCATCCCCTCCTCCAATTTTTACATAAAGTTTGTAATTAGGTCTTATCATGAATACACTTTATAGTCACTGTCAACTTGATTATAATTAACACCACAGCTGCTTTGTATTACCTACCTCTTTATTATATAGTCATAAATACTGGAAGGCATGACAGTGATGGTCACTACATTTCCAGCTGTTGCCAAGATGTCTGCAACCTGCGAGTCCTGTTAGTAACAAGAAGTCATATTAGCAACACAACTCAAGCTGACTAAGAAAGCAGCAGTTCAAGAGCTTTCTCTATACACATTTCACGCGGCTTTGAGACCCCTCCAACTCCTTGTTTGGAGGACTCAACCTTCAGGACAAATCACTGAAACTGCAACGCCACTTCACAGCTGTTTGGTTAGCAATATCTTGCATGAACTGACTAGAGAAGGGACACAGACATCATACACAGAATTTCTGCTAAAATTTGATGCAGGCTGGGAGGAAGCTTACCCTTCGTTTTGCCAGCAAGGCTGGACTACAGATAAAAACTGAGGGTCAGCCTGGCCAGATAGAAGCAGAGATGATGAGAATGAGCTGCCCTAACAACCAACACAAAACTGCAAAGAAGCCCAACACATGTATGTCTCTCCAGTGAAGTTACCTCTCATGACTGAATTTTTGATTTTATGAAAATTAAACAATATATTACAACCTTTTCCCTCTCCAAAACACACTTACTATACAAACATAAAAAGCTCACAGCCATCCACACCCCTCACATACTACTTATTTTACCTTCAACCCAATTACATTCTGGCCATTTATTTCACAGATGTTGTGCTCTGTCAGAAGTCCATTTCTTGCAGCAGAACTGTCTTTCACTATTGAGGTTATTTTTCCATTCTTGAATATGAAACCAACATGCCCTGTGCTGTCTTTATGCATGGTAATAATTCGTTCAAAAGGTCTAAAAAGACATTTAAAATACAAAGCAATGTTTTCAGTCTACTAAACCACAGAAATTACCATATGCTATTTTAGCATCTTTAGCTTACAAAAAGTAATTGTACTCTAAGGAACCCATACATTATCTATAATGAAAAGTTGTTAGGTTTAACTTCATTTTGTTAATATTGTTGTATTAAAATATATTTGTTTATAAACCTTACATGTTTTCCCTGTTCTACAGATATTTCACCATCTGGATTAATAATAATACAAAAATCCCATACAACATCCACCCACCCGCCACCACAACCAAACAAACACAAAATGCCCATTAAAAATTAAGTCCTCTACAAACATTACAAGGTCAATAAAATAGCACAGGCAGTTTCAACAACTGAGATTCTGAGAGTACAAGGCTTCCCCAACAATGTTGCTACTGCTTTAGGGACAATAAACCTTTAAATTGTGTCTTAAAAAGGCAGTAGATACAGGAAGAAGGTGGTATGTTGGGCACAGAAGAGGTAGACAGAGCAGGGAACCTACTGCCACAGTATTTCAATTCAGTGCTTGAAGTAACTGCCCTGATCAAAACAGCTGCCCTCCACTGGCTCAGACTCGGTTCTTAAGCAAGAAGGAACGTGGAAAAAGCTTTGAGGCATATACTTAGTCACATGAAGTATTATCTGTCTTCTGGCAGCCTACAGGCCTTATATTTAATCTGACCTGTTGTTACTACATACAATTAGCTACAAGGTCATTATTTAATACAATTGAAAAACATACTGGGTCATCAAGCATGCTTTTAGAAAAAACTGGCATTAATTCATACGTAAGCAGCAGAGTTCACAAGAAAAGCTGTCATGCTACATAAAATGCAAATGTATTAATTAATACAGCAAGCATTTTGTTACTGTCTTTTATTGTTGACTTCCACTTATACTAAATGAAAAAACTGTATCTGAAAAAAAGCACAGAACTCTTCAATTCAGAGTTTAAATTTAACTTGTGCCGTCACTCACTCACTAGCTTATCTTGGAAAAACATTATGCCTCATCATGCCCAGGAAGTTTACAAGTTAAGAACCATTTGATTGTTCCCCACGAAAGGGAACATTTCTGAAGATTTTTACCACTGAAGTACATGGACAAACAGATTTTGTTAAACCTGCTCAAGCAAGGGGAGACTCAAACCCTACAGAATTACTCAGAGATGGAAAATGACAAATCCGTATCTGTGGTTGGCTTTACCTGTCCCGAATGATCATTGAAATCCTTTCTGCAGAAGCCTGTTTCAGAACTTTATGTGCTTTATCAGAACTCCATCCTGCACAGTTTTCACCATTGATCTGCAGAACCTGGTCCCCAAACCGTAGACCAGCAAGGGACGCTGGAGAGTTTGCCTGGACTAACTGGACAAATATACCCTACAAAAGAGGGAAAAAAAGGGAGGGGAGAAGAAGGGGAAGTTCTTGCTTAAAGATGAAGACCAGTCACAGAACACACAGCCCCTGAAGTTTCCCATTCTACACAGTATCAGCCAAACAGACAAGACAGAAGGGCTTGCAAATTATCTCTCCTTAAGAGGCACTTTTGAAATTTCAGTCTGTTTCTAGATGTACTTAAAAGTCTGACAGATAATTAATGCTAGGTAAAAGTTCAAAAACGAGCAAATCTGTTCTGTCTAGATCTCTAAATTAAAAAGAAAAAAAAGAGATGTGAGGGTAACATTAAAGTCTTATGCAAAGGGGTAAATACTTGTCTGTTTTAACAGGTGTTACAAAGCTATTTCTAGTCAAAGCAGCCCTAAAAGCAGAGTAAAGCATATCAAAACAAATTATAAACAATACCTTTGGGAGGGAAGAGGGTTAAAAAAAAAGAAACCACCACCCCATGCTACTTTAAGAAAACCCATTTTCTGCATTAGAAGAACTACAGAGAAGTATTTTAACCCTCCATGCTACCTTCAGTACAATTTTTTAAAAACATTCAGATTAAACAGCTTAAATGGTTTAAGCACCTTTTACAAAAAAGGAGATGATTCTCAGCTGTGTTTTTTCAGGTCTTACAAATAAAACACATGGCATTGAACTGCGGCTGTAAATTCAGATCCTAGCTCAGACAGCTGGAAATCTAGTTACAAGTCTAATGAAGGACTTTAAAATTCTGGTAATGGACAAGAAATCACTATACAGAAGATTATTTATTTTGTGACCACACACTAACTTCACTACTAATATAGTCCAGCAGTAAAATCTCTAGAGGCAAAAGCAACTTCTACACTTACATTATCAACAGACTTAAGGCGAAGTCCAATTCTGCCATCTTGATCTTTACACAGAATTGCTTCACGGATGCCTTGCTTAATTTCTGCTCTGCGAACTCCAATATCATTTCCAGTCACTGGAGCTACCATGTAATTAGTAGAAGGTCGTGTTACCAGTTGCTGATTAAAACAAAACAGCCAGACAACTTAGTTTCAACTTTTAAGAATAGCAATATGTCAGTTTGTATGAAGTGACATTTTTAAAAAACAACACATAAAATAAGCCACAACACCAGCTCTCCCCCACCCCCTCCCAATACTGGAAATGGACTGCTCAGTTTCAGAACAGACTAAAACAGGCACTGCTACTTAAATAATTCACCTCTCAGTCAAGTATGGTACTTAAGGCAAATAATAGTCTGCTCTCTAGAATGCTAGATACACATTTAGTCTTTACACTTTTGTTTTCTAGAATACGTTTGACTGGTACTTACACCCTGTGGCTGAGCAGCTGCTGCCACTGCTAAGTTTCTCTGCACCTCTTCCTCATTGATGCTCAGGCCCATATACTGAGAAAGTTCTGGATACAATCTGGGGTACAAGCCTACAGGAGAAAAACAAAACAAAAATCACTACTGTTGGTTTAACAGAAGGAGCAGTTAACTGCTTTTACATGCACAATTACAATTGGAAAATTATGACAGAAGACCCACTTGAATCAGGATTGTTATCCTGGCCTGGTTTAGAAGAGTAACCAGACAAGCAGCACTTCTGAGATAAAGAACATATAGAGAACTTTCAGTTTCAGTTACTCTATTCACCTCTTAAAACACAAACACCATGGTGACAAGTTCCAAAAACAACACTGTGCTACACTCCATGAGGACATGCCCTTAAACTCTAGAACTTTTGGGCAATTAGTGGAGAACTACTCTCCTCCCCACCCCCAAACCAGGCATGCTGAAGAACACACATACAGAGACCTTCTACCAAGTTCAAAGCAGCACTGCCTCACAAGAGGAATTCATGCCAAGGATATTCCTGATCCCAGGCACGGGAAAGTTCCTGCAGAAGCCTCCTGACTGTAAGGTCTCCACTACAGTCTGCTTTGAGTCTTCATGAGAAAGTAGCTATCATTTTCTCACAGCTTCAAACTGAAGGGGCTTTATACATGCCTCTCAACAAGAAAAAACACACACAGCCTTTAAAATATCCCTCTATACCCAAGCAGAGGGAGGTGCAAGGAGGGGGAGGAAAGGAAGTTGAACTGACAGACTTGTCAGACCCTGAGCTGAACAACTCTAGAAATAAACTTGATATTGCTCTTGACATTCCACAGATCATTAACTGGTGTCATTTAACAAGTGCCAGTTATGAAAGCTCTTAAGAGTCCCCCTGACATTCTCACTAAATGAGTGGGGACAGAAAAGGCTGCTTGGAGAGAGAGGTAGTGCAAAGGAGGGCTTTGGAAGCAACCAGACTCCCCAGTACACAAAGCTTAGGTTTCTAGCGCTCATTTATGGGTATAAATGTATAAAAACAGCTATTATAAGAAACCATGTCTGACTAGCAATGGAAAGTAACTTTTCTGGGAAGGAACAAAGGTCATTGCAGGGTGAATACCAGTATAAACAAGATATTTTTTTGCTCTTTAATATGCTGCTTCGCATGAGAGCTGTCTGATCATATTTCTGGACAGAACTACTAGCTTATAGCTTCATCAATATTGATTACAAAGCTTTTGATTAATAAATTTTCTATTTTTGCTTGCTTTTTCAAGCCCCTAGGATTATACACAACAAAGCACAAGATTTCTGCAGCTATCCAGTTTTTTTGTTTTGTTCTTTACTAAAGACCACAACACAGGATGCATCTTTGCTGGCTGAATTACATTCTCATTTGAAAGAGAGTGCTCCAAATAGCAGAACACAAAAGCTCATGATGTCATAGTGTCCTGTCTCTGTCAGGAGGAAGAACTTCCAGTGGGTCTGGCACATCCTATAGATGATATAAGGCCTTCTCTCATTTGGATATATTGAATGATTAATCACTCTTCATCCACACAAAGTTCCAGAGCCATTCGCACACAAGTTGATGTCAAAATTATGCTTCAGTTCCTGCTGGCCAAATACTTGCAGGAGAATTCTAACTATGGACAGCAGAAAAAATGCTGCCAAGAAGAGACTGCTACAGTAAACTCAAATCTGGTCCGGTGAGGCGAGGTCAGGTAAGTATCTAATCCAGAAAGGATCTACCAGAGGCAACTCTGGTGAGCTATGCAAACTCCTGCCTTTAAGTCATCTTAGACACACAGACAAGCACTCAGAGAAGAACTGGAAACAAAGTTCCATCCACCAAGCCTTAATACCTGATCCACCAGCCTTCCTGACTGCCATTCCAGCACTGCTGCTGGTCTTGCTGGTTAGAGGTTTTAGGCCTTTTAGACCAAGTGTAATTTGTTAATCCAGAGCTCCAACCTCAAACATACCTGTGCACCTCTGCAGATGTACATGTGCATGGGAGAAAAGAAGGAGAAATGGATACAAGTCATTCAGCTTTAGACCTGATGGATTTCCCAGCACACATTTGATTCCAAAATCTGCTGGAAGCTTAATGTTGATTGAACAACAAGATTAAGTGGCACCTTCCTGGGCACTTCTCTTGTTGACAGAGATTTGTCTTTGTCTGTTCCTGAGCAAGCTCACATGTAGAGGAAAGACTCTGACTCATGCTGTCCTCTCAAGCTTACAAATATACATGTGATAAATAAGGACAACTAAGTGTCTAAAGTAAGAGCTAAACAGAGCTCAAATGGTACCAACATCAAATCTTGTTGTGTTAAGCTCACTTGGAAAAGGTTTCAAAAAGAGAAGGGTGACTGCTAGCCACAACTTCCTTTTATAAGCAAACACTGCTTTTGACTCCTATAGACTCCTTTTAGACCCACAAGGTGGGTGTTGGCATTTCCAAATAGGAAATGTAAATAGGGTAGCATTTATTTCCCACTGTAAATAGGTTAACATATTTATAGCTATTTTTGACTGTACTGTTAACTTTAGGATTTCATAACTGCTTTCCACAACATTAGGATACTATACAGTACATAAGCTTACCTTCATCACAAGCAATTGGAGCAGAAGCTTCAGACAAGATTGCTGGATTAGCTGGATTTGAAGAAAAGGCAGTCTGAGCCTAAAAGCAAAGGAACTCACATATGTTACTGTGTATAAGAAAAAATAAACCTTTATTATGCAGGCAGGAGACTCAATATTTTCTTTTTTCTTGTACATGCTAGTTACTATTTATCTTGAAGTAATGAAGTCAATCTTTTTATGTGAAATAAATAGCTTCAATACAACATATTGCAATAGTATTAAAACTGCTTTGGCAGATCAACTCACATCTTCCTTAGGAGACAAAGCTACAATGATAATGCAGAAAGGCTTGCCTGTCAACCGGTTCTGTTTATATCATCAAGCAAGTTAAAAAGCCTTAAAGGAAACATTACCTTTGTCCAACAAAGCTTATAAGTAAGTTTTAAGGTACAACCTTTGGCACAGAGTTTTGCAATTACTTTTTTCAGCTGGACAGCAGCAGTTTTACCTGTTCACACCATTTGCAGACATTATTAGTGAGATCCATAGCTCTTTTCACATGTCAAGTTCCACACAATCCAGTGCTACTAGTACAATATCTTCTGAAAGAAATGGACCTTCCAAGACGATTTTTCTACAGCACTTGCCACTACAGTGAACACATAGAGCCTTATTTCTGTATTGCTGACTGGCTTACCGTACTAAGTTCTCTTATACTTGTGAGTCAGTTTCCTTCCTTCTCAATACCTCAGCTCTATTTTTTGGCCTTGTGTGTTCATGACCAGTGAAAAACACAGCCTTAGAGAGGCCTCTTAAGCATGATGGAAATAGCTATCCCAATAACTTTCCTGAGGTTGAATGTCAAAGGTGCGGGGGGGGCAAATTACTCAATGCATAGTGAAACATTATGGTGAACAGGACACATAAATTATGTAACACAGCATGACAGTAAAATTACTTCATGATGTTAAGGAAATGCTTAAAAATAGAAGATTTCTTAGTCCAGTACACTCCAGGAAGCTGTCTTTAAAAAAAAGGTTTCACAGCAGGAATGAGTCATTATTTAGCAATATCACGTGTATTCAGAAGCACAGGCTCCAACTCAAATGATGGACAAAAAGAGCAGGGTAGAATAGTATCTAATGTTACACGTCTGTTTGTTTTAGCCAGCAGTCATTTGAATCTTACTCACTCATTGCAAATACAGACATCGTCCTTCAGCACTCTGCCCCCTTTTCTCCTAAAAATGCTCTCAGACTTATTTAAAGAGACAGTATTTTTATAATGCATCTTTTGGGAGAAGGAAATAATTTAGCTTTTGATGCCAGAAGGTCGAGGGAAGTGATTCTGCCTCTATACTCTAGCCTTCTGAGACCCTACCTGGATGCTGTGTCCAAGTGTGGGATCCCCAGCATGGGAAAGACATGTTAGAGCAGGTCCCTTCACGGAAATGATCGCAGAAGCAATCAGAAGGATGCAACATCTCTCCTGTGAGAAAAGGCTGCGAGAGCTGGGGCTGTTCAGCCTGGAGAAGATAAGGCTCTGGGGAGACCTCACAGCAGCCTTCCAGTACTAAAGGGGGCTTATAAGAAAGATGGTGACAGACCTTTTAGCAGACCTGTTGCAATAGGACAAGGGGTAAAGATTTTAAACCAAGAAAGGGTTAGATTTAGACCACATATGAGGAAGGGGTTTTATAAAATGAGGGTGGTGAAGCACAAGAACAAGTTGTCCAGAGAGGTGGTAGATGCCCCATCCTCAAAGACATTCAAGGTCAGGTTGGACAGGCTCCAAGCAAAATGATGGAGTCGAAGATGTCCCTGCTTGTTGCAGAGGACTTTTACCCAAACTATTTGGTGATTCTGTGAAACGTATCGGTGAAAATGGAATGGCTTACTGATTACATTTATCACAATTTTCAACTGTAATATACAAACTCTAGCAGTCGGTCAATAAAAGGCCAAAGGAGCACGTTCTTGGCTCCAGGCTACTCATTTTTTAGTTCAGCATTATAGGACTGTAGATAAAGGACTGTGATTAGATAAGAACAATGGAGTGGGTGGACGTGACAAGGAGAAATCCCAACATAGCACCCACAACTTCAAAAGCCCCACCCCACACACACAAACAAAGATGAGACAAGGCACTGCACTTCAAGATAGCACAAGTGAGTTAAGAAGCTGTTCTTGCAGTTTGCTGGACTGCTTCCCAAAGAAAACAGCGAGGACAGAAGTAGCAGCCACCTTAAAACACACTATAACTCCTTGCCATTGCTTAAACAGAGAAAGAATGCCAGTTAGGTTCAGGGAAAAGTAAAATGTTGAAGAAAGCAAGGAAACTCTTTGTGAAATACATCCATATCAAACTTCTCATAGAGTTTTTAATCCATTAAAGTGTTTTTCATTATTTTGTTTCACAGATAGTTTTTAGTCCCCATCATGTCTAATAATGAAACTACCAATATTGTTACACATAAAGGGTTTTGCACAAAGGTGATAATCTTGGATGTACCGTGAGAACTGGTCACTACCATGAAATAGCTGGAGGACAAGTCTGATTCCAGACAGCATTAAGACAGCCAGTGCTTTTTTTTTGTGCTCAAATGACCACAAAAACTTTCTGCCACAGATGTGGACACTGGGAATGAGATGCAGCAGATGTATTAGTTTAGTCATCAAGTCAGAGTTAAGTATGTGAAGAGACTATGTTCGTCTGCTTAAGACGGTGTATCTATACTTCAAAAAACCCAAACATATCAACATATTAAAGACCAATGAATATACAAACCAAAATAAATATATCCAGGTGGTAAAATAAGCATTAATCATACTAGATCAAGCTACAAAGTAAACAGTTTGTCTTTTCCCCAAGTTCTCAACTACAATAAGTCTCTCCTTTCCTGGATTAAATATCACCAGATATATTACTGTCATCAAAACTCATATTTTTTGAAGTCCACCATACCTGAATAACTTTGTCCACCTTCAGATCTTCTAGGGAAGGATAGAGAGACATTTTGATGAAGTCTTACTGGGTAGAGGGCAGACTGAAAAAGAACAAATGGGAAAGCAAACAAACAACAGAATTAGCTCTCTGATATTTACTGAGATTAACTCTCTAAATTTTTTTTTTAATAAATTAACCAGACTAAGTGCTAAACAAGTGTTCTGTGACCTGCCAGTCAGCAGTAAAGATATCTGGCACTACAGATAAATTCCATTAAGACTACCCATTTAATCTGTTATCAATAGCAGCCTTTGGCTAATAGGCTTTATTTAATATACTTAGCACTGTCAAAGTTTAGGTCTCGACAATAAGGAAACCTACACAAAGAAAAACATTTCACAGGAAGCAACGAGAGACTTTTAGGAGGCCAAGATGCAATTATAATGAGGGTTAAGAGGAAAAACCTAAAAAAACCCTCCTCCCAACTGGGACAGTATTTTATTTACAACTGCAGAAGCTTCCACTCTGTTGTCCAAAGTATTTAAATGCTTTCATCACTTCTAATATTCCACTGACCTGCTTTTGCCTGGGATAGAGATAATGTTCTTCTAGTGATGTGTTTTTGATTTAGGATGAGAGTAATATCGATAACACACTAATTATTTTAGTGGTTGCTAAATAGTGTTTATACTAAGTCAAGGACTTTTCAGTTTCTCATGCCCTGCCAGTGAGAAGGCTGGAGAGGCACAAAGACTTGGGAGGGGACACAGCCAGGACAGCTGACCCAAACTGGCCAAAGGGATACCACGTGGCATCATGCTCAGTATATAAACAGGGGGGAAACCTGGCCAAAGGCATGGGCATTGGTCAGCAAGGAGTGAGCAGTGGCAATGTGCATCATTTGTTTTATATATTCCAACTCTTTTAATAACCTAGTTGAGTGACAAAGTTCTAAGCCAATTGCTTCCTGCATGGAAACCATGGAAAGCAGAAAAAGACCTCTTTTCCCTCAAATATGGAAGAGACTTTTAAGACTGTATCTGACCGAGATCATATGTTGTTTTCCTTTGTGCAAATTAGGTAAAGTGGGAGGTACTGGAGGGAGAAAAAGGGGGTTT
Source organism: Oriolus oriolus (assembly GCA_013400235.1). Classification (NCBI taxonomy): domain Eukaryota; kingdom Metazoa; phylum Chordata; class Aves; order Passeriformes; family Corvidae; genus Oriolus; species Oriolus oriolus. The sequence goes on along the minus strand of VXBT01002176.1, from coordinate 55,153 downwards.
TTGCTTTAATTTCTTAGTATTTCTTTTTACTTTTAATCCTGTTAGTAATAAACTTCTTTATATTCTCTAAGGTTTGTGCCTGCTTTCCCTACTTCTTATCTCACAAAAGATTAAAAGATGCGAACAAAAACCACTACATTTTTTTTCTTCCTTTTTTGTTGCATTAAGCTACCTAATTACATCAACCCGTGAGTTCCTTCTTTAGTCTTCTGATTCTCTCCCCCCACCCTGCTGAGGCAGGGCAAACCAGCAAACAATTTTGTGGCCCTTAGTTGCCAGCTGGGGTTAAATCACGAGATCCAGCAAGAAGCCACTAGAGAGAACTCGCTTCCCGTATCTGTTTGCAACACATTAATTGCAGCAAGAGACCTGTACAAACTAGGAAGATTCAGTCAGTGGTGAGTTTCAAAATACAGACATTCCAGGTTGGCTCTCATGTGATGTTGGGAGAGCCCTGTGACAACTTATCAAGGGGGAAAAAGAATCCTCAGCAAAACAAAGAAAAAAATAAACCACTTCACATGATATTCTAAGGCACCATGCTGACATCCAGCTCTGCTAGAACCAGTCACCTGAGACTTCAGGAAATCCCATTTTTCCAGAGCTCCTTAACTCACATTCTCACTGAGATCAGCGGAACTTTTGAAACCCACAATAAAACATCCTACATCAGTGTATGGGAACATTTTAGTGAGAGGGATGGAGAGGGACAGAAACAGAACACAAAATGTGATACAAGTTACAGAAAGTTTTGCAAGTTACAGAAAGCACTGAGAACACAGTTAATACAGAAGCTTCATTAAAAGTTTTTGGTTTGAAGATTCATTTTCTCATCCAAAGAAAAGAGGTTCTTATTAATGTAGCAATTCAGCAAAAATTTCAGACTAAAAGTGACCACTGCACAAATCCTTGAGCTATTGCTTCTTTAAGTGCAGATATGAAGTCAGTTTCTAAATTAACACCACGCACAGAGATGCCTAATGTGATACTGCAGTAACACAATAGACATCTCTTCATATTACACTAAGTTCATCAACAGCTTTTATGCTTGTTCAGCAGTGCCCAACAGCTCCAGTATCATGTCAAACTGCAATTAAAACTTAAAAAAAGCATGCCCAAAATGCGACAGAGATCTAAACTGTAAATATGTGGCCTGTTATATTACAATAATTAATTGCTACTGACTTTTTTGATTAATTGTTGCAATTCCACCAAACATAGTTAAAGCCTGGAGACTATAAATAAAAACACACACATTTAAGGCCAGTTTGAAGTTCTGTTTTAATGCAGCATTGACCTGAAACAATGAAATGCTTTTGCTCATCCAAAATGGGTAATAGCACACATAGGCCAAAGCCCTTGGTTGGGTAAGTGGCTCCTGGATGCTCCATTCTGCTGCTCACACACAGCATCAGACTCGGCATCTTCTTCTGTGCTACAGCTGCCCTGACAGATTCAGGTGCTGGCCCAAGCACTGGCACATGCCCAAAGCCAGCACACCCCTGGCAGCAGGCAGGAAAAGAGGGCAAGCCAAGGACAGTGTCTTCCCAAAGGAGTCACCCCATGGCAGGGCAATGAGGGACACAACAGCAGCACTTTGCAGGTGGTGATCTCTGGCATCCACAGAGCGGCAGAGCACAGCACAGAGAGTGCCACGTCCCCTGTCTCAGTGACCAACTTCCATGGTACACCCTGGCCAGCTTTATTTCTCCTCCCCAGACCAGTCTCTGCACACAATAACTTGGTCACGTTTGTCACAGACTGGCAGCCTCAACCTTCCTCTAGTTTTTAAAGAGGAGCACAGTGCTTTCTGTAGAAAAGCATTATCAAAGCTAAACATATACTAGTTTTCAGATTACGTAAAGCAACACTCCAGAAGTTCATCCCGCCCCTTGACAACCCCCTCAGCCTCCCCTCCCCAGCCAAGGGTTAAGAAACCCAAGTGTTTGTCACCAAGGATCTGCTGGGCTGGCTCCCTCATCATAAACTCACCAGTTCCTGGTTTTGGTTTTCCAACCAAATAGCCAGAAAAGCAGTCACCACTGTAACTGCATTCAGTGAGCTCAAAACTTTGCGTATGGTATTTTCAGTTTCTGCAAAGGCAGTTGCAACGCAAATACCCCACGTTAGATAATGCGAGAGCCACAACACTGTATTTAGTTAAAAATAAGATTTTTCAGTAACACTTGCCACTGTCAGGAACCACCAGCAATTGCAGAAAGAACTTGTCCACGACTTCTGTGCAATGTTATTCACAGTACAAACATGAATTTCAGCTGGCGCTGTAACGGCTTTAGGCACTGGGGAGTGGATACCAAAAAACATGAGTCACTACAACCTCCTCTTCTCTCTTAAAAATCTACACCAACATCAGAATCACCTTCCCCAACCATTTCCATACTTTCACGTACAGTGAGGAGACCAAGTGTGTAGGAAAGCAGACGTGAAAACCAAAGGAAGAGCATGGGGCAGGAGCTGTAACTCAGCTGGCGACCATTCAAAACCTGCAGTAAAGGCTTCTCCCCCCTCTTCAGTACACTTGGCTGGAAAGTCTGACCGCCAGTGCCAGCACGCCCCACTAAGCAGATCCTGTTTGCCAAAGGGAAGTGCCGGGCCACCGATCGGAGAACTATGAAAGGCGTCACTCGTGACACCCTGAGCCTGCCAGCAGGAAGTCTTGAGGTGGGAGTGATCCCGAACTGCTTTCGGTGGCGTGCCTGGGAGGAGACGGGCTTCCCGACGCATTCTCCAGGTCGGAAAGCATGAACACAACATAGGATGATCCTGCTAAATCCCACTCTAGCAGCCTGTAGTGACCGCTGTCTTTGAAAGCGCCAGCAGCCAAAACTGCAGGAGGGGAAAAAAAAACCAAACCAAAACAAAACACAAAACGCCACCCCGTATGTCTTCCTCCTGTGGCCCGTGGAAAAATTACAGCAGGCCACAATGTTGGCACCTACACCGGAATACCGGTTCCCACTTCCACAACTCAGAAGCTTATGAACCCCAAAATTCATGTTTAAAGCAGATCCAGGACAACACCTCGCGAAGGTCAGGCTGAGACATCACGAACCAAGGAACGGTTTCGTAAGACACGATCTCAGTATTTCCCTTCTGATACATATCTAATTAGCCTGGGAGCAATTGCCCTCATTATCCGCTCAGCTCCGAAACCTGCTGCCTCCATTTCAGACCTGAACCAGGGCTCGCCTGCCTGAGAAGGCCCGTCGTATCACTCCACCGCTGCAGCACCTTTCAANTCCACCGCTGCAGCCCCTTTCAAGCCGTCTCAAGAGAAGTTAATACAAATGTCCGAGCCTCCCCCGCGCAGTGGCCACGGAGCCGCCACGGGAGGCCAGCAGACGCTCCCAAACCCGAGGGCCGGACACAGACGATCACACAGGGCCTTATCCACTCGCTGCTTGCCCTGTCCGCGGGCGGAGGAGCCCCTCGGGCCGGCAGCGCCCCGAGCCCGGCTGAAGCCTTCCCCCCGGCCGGCCGCGGGGAGCGGCGGCCCCGCAGGAGCACGACACGGCTGCGCGGCTGGAGCGGGGAACAACACCGCCCTCGCAAGCGGCACAGCGGGGCCGCCTCGGCGCCGGCCGCCCCCTCCCC
>VXBT01002176.1:0-51406 GCA_013400235.1 Oriolus oriolus | reverse complement strand
CCGGGGTTGCGGCTGGGTTTGGCTGCTGGAGGCTGTGGAGCGGAGGGGAACGTACGGGGTGGCGGTGGTCTCGCTCCTCTCTGGCCGCTTGCTTCACGTAGGAATCGTGCAATCATCAACGTTGGAAGAGACCGTCAGTATCATCCAGTCCAACCATTCAGCGGGCACTACCGCTGTAACCACTGAAACACATCACCCAGTGCTAGATCCCAGACGCCTCTTAACACTTCCAGGGATGGTGACTCCATTACCTCCCTGGGCAACTTATTCCATCTTGACCGCTCTAACAGTGAAAAATTTTATCTAATATCTAATCTGAGTCTCCCTTGTTTCATCTTAAGGCCATTTCCTCTGGTCCCCTCACTGCAGGCACGGCAGAAGAGACCGGCCCCCACCTCACCACAACCTGTAGAGAGTGAGGAGGTCTCCTCTGAGGCTCCCCCTGAGATTTCCTTCCTTTTGTAGGGCCTTAGACTCATTCGTTTGCCTTAACTGGTTGACAGCTGCCGTCTTCATAGAGGAAAAAGTACGGTTTTCTGCTCATTTTCCTACTTTCTTTTTCCCCGCTGTAATAAAGCGCGCTCCACTAACAGCCCCGTGTCTGCCTTGTTTTGCGTGTCTGCCGTGGATGGGTGAGCTGCGACACATCAAAGCCGGAGTGACCACATCACCTGTCCCACGGTCCAGCACCTGCCTGAGCCTTCTTCCACGGGCAGGAGTCAGAAGCAGAGCGTTTATCCTGGAGAGGCTCTCCTGAAGAAACCATGATGTAAAGTGTACCAGCGACAGAGAAATCCCAGAACAAGCTCGGAAAGAGGCTTTCATAAGTCAATTACCATAATAACCCCCATTTGCCTTATTTAGAGTGTGAGCTTCTCTAGCATCAATTTTCGGTCTTTCCTTCTTCATTACAATTCTTTGCCTGTTGTCAAATCTTGTTCATCATACAGATAATTAAATGTGCGAAGTGCCTTAGAGCTTCTCTTCACCTAAGAATCCAGAGCATTCAGTAGAGGAGTTTAGCAGTCCTCCAGCTCCTAGGAAGGAGGTCTGCTCCCACCTACAGTCTCTTCCCGCTGTCCTCAGCCAGTCCCAGCAGCTGTCGAGCTCTTCTGAGGAAAAGCTTAAATCATTGCCTCAGTAGAAACGTGAATGTTTTTTCTGCTGGTTAGTGAGCCATACTAGCAATAAAAGGCTCTCTCAAGCACAAGCATGAGCCAAAGCAAGGGAGTGTGTGGCTGGAAACAGGAGAAAGGAGGAAGAGGAAGGAGAAATGGGACTGAGAGGGAAGGTTGTTTTGCTTCATTCTGGTACTAACAGGCTGTTTAATCATTTGAGCTGTCTGCATAATCATAATCTTAGTTAAGCTAAACAGAAATTTTGTTGCAATATGTATTTTCCTGTTGTTGTTGTAGTATATTTTCAAGTTCTTGATTCTCTCCAGTTGCCAGCATCTTTGGTGAGCCCAACAGGGACTGGGGTAGCAGCCACAGCAGTGCTGAATACAGAGGAACAGCAACTCTCCGGCTGCTCAGGAGTCTCCTGTGTCTATATCCAGCAGTCAGTCAGACCTGGAACATTCCTGTGTGCCACCACCTGAACCATTGGCTATTGAGTCGTGCAACTACGGGTCATTGAATATATATTAAGTGAAATCTTGGTCTTAGGGTATAAGTTCACAAAAATCTTGTGTTATGTGTCTTCTGGGCCAGGAGGAAGGGAGGGAATCTAGCTCTGGTTTAATAATGACAGATGATTACTACTTTAGAAGTGCTAATTTTTCTATTTAGCCAAAGGAGATTTTAACATAAGTGAAAGTTTGAAAACTGTGTGCTCAGACCAAGTGTGCAACTCTTCATCCTGAAATGAGCTCAGTGCAGTGAAGCCCTGGACCCACCCTGTAGAATGAAGAGCACTGTAGTGTTCATGTAGCATGGAAATTGCAGGTGTGTGGTTGACAGTTTTCCAGGTCGTGCAGTTCTGCTGGGTGCCAGTGCTGACAGCTGAAGGGTGGTGTTTTCTTTTGGTTTGATGTTGAATGGTCCTCTCTTTGCAAAGACCTTTCTTCTCCCCAGAAAGCTAGGTTGTTATTTGCTGTTTTCTGCATGACTTTTTCTCTCTGTGGTCTTTCAAGACAGCCTGCTGTTATCCAGCAGGCAGCCTTTTTCAGTGGATATCAGACCTGCACTGTCAATGCACCTTCCCTATTTTACCCACAAAACTGTAATGGGTATTCATTTTCTTTATGATGATGTCCTAGCCCAAACACTTGGTTCCATATAATCTATTACTTGTTGAGCATACCGTGTGTGCACTATTGCAGATATGTAATCTAAGAACCAGCAAAGTCCAGGTTATGGGCAGTAGCTCTGGCACCACATCCACCTGTGAGACATCCACCTTGGTATTAAAAGTGAATCTTATCATCCTCATCTCCCAGTATATCATGAAACATGATTTCAATAAAGATTTTGAAGAACTGTATAAGGCTGCTTCTTTTTCTTGCTTAGGAACAGCTAATTGGACAGGGAAAGATTATGCATTTTGTACTGAAAAGCTTTCTCAAAATTGTTGTTCATTTAAATATAGAAGCAAAACATAGTAAACCAGAAAGATAATTGCTGAAAAATGGATATGTCTAATCTGTGCAATCAGTGCAGTTTGGCATGTCTCAGGGTCCTCACCTTTCAAACACACAGACCAAAGACAATTCCAGCTACTGGTCTAGTCTTGTTTCCTTCCCAGGGAAACCAAATTTTGGAAGGGGGTGGCACATGCCTCAGTCACTCTGTGACATGAACTGAGCACCTGGGACAAGGCAGATACTTCTGTGCCCTGGAGTTTGGAGGGGAGCACAAAAAGGGCTGGGCCATATCTTTCTAAGAACTCCACTGAGACTGGGGAGCTCTAAGGAGTCAGAGGTGAATTGCCCAAATAAATGGCTCTAGATTAGTTCCTGAGGTATGTGCATCTATTGTTTGAAAGAAGTGGAACAAATGGCCAAGTTATTAGACTTTGCATGTTGAAATTAGAATACCCATGGGCGAGTGTGATAATTTTCCATTGTCAGTGTACTGTTTGTGGGTTTTTTACTGGTCTAGTGCCAACTTTCAAAGAATAATAGAAACCACCTACTGATCAGTATCAGTCTCAGCTGTTGCAAAAATCTCAATAAAATACTACATAATTATTACTGAAAAATTCACATTTCTCCTTTGAAGCTGAAAACAGGTTGTACTTTTGTTTGTAAGGAAGCTCTCCACCCATTCCACAATGAGACATTATTAGTGGTCACTCAAAACATGTACAAATTGTGCAAGATAGCACCCTCTCAGCTCTGGAAACAGAATTGTATTAAGGTGGTTCTCTACCTGGGGTAGTTATGAAGGAGTTAACAGGTCCTGCTCTGACCCAGATGCAAGGAGTGTCCAGACATGTTGTTTGTATTTCTAGAGCAAACTTGCCCCAAACCAGCTTAAGTAACTGTGGGGCTGCTTTGCACTGAGCTGTGCCTCTGGACTTCAGGAACAAGAATTTTTGTACTTTTTGTATGGAATCAAGAATTTCAGAATAAACCCCTGTTTTGCAGAAGAGATTACATTACAGGAGCTTTGCCCCACTAAGGTACTTAGCATTAGAAACTGCTGGGTCACTTTGTTCTTCATTCCCTGTTCATATTTTTTTGATCTTGCCTTTTAAGTGCACTATTAACATATTACTTTCGCTGTTCCCTCCTCAGCCCATGGGGTGGATGTCACTCAGTGAGTGATTTTCCACTGTTCAGTTGGCAGTTTCATGCCCGATTTCCTGTCTACTATTCAAACTCTGCTCTAAAGATGGAAATACTAATGTTGTCAGCATCCTTTCTAAGTAACACTCTAACGTCTGAGTGCTGTGCAAATAGTTGCTCATTTATTTTCTTTCCTAATTCATGGGATACAGACAAGGAATTCAGGCACTCGGGTTGAATATGCTCATAATGCATTATTCAGAGCCTCAGTTCTACAAACTCCTGTCTCATGTTTGTGGGAATACAGGAGATATTTTGTTAAATCCCCACCTTCCTGGCTTCACTCACGGTTGTGTGCACCCAACACTTCTGCAGATTAGACCTAGAGCCTCTGTGGGGCAAATGAGAAAAATGAAAGTGAAAATAGCAAATGAGCAAAACACATTATCTGCTTGTGGAGAGCCTGGAGAGAGGAGTTATTTGTCATTGCAGAAGAGCTCTGGGGCAGAGGTGAGAGCAGCATCCAGCTCCACAGCCTGACAGTCCAGGGCATGAGCAATAAGATGTTCCTCTCTCCTCCTCATTCATTAGACACCTTGCAGCCTTTGCAACAGATGAAGAAGAGGTCCTGCAAACAACAAGCTCCTTCATGAGCCAGTCCTAGGAGACAGAAGACAAGAAAGAGAGCCAAGGAGAGGGTGGATTTGAGCTCTACACAGGCAGGCGGGAGGAGTGACTGTGCTTTTCCCATGCCTAATCCCCAAGTGGGATTTTGCTGGAAAGGACTTAACCTGAGCAGTTCTTTCCTACCTCTTATGAACATGTTTCAGGATTTAAGAAACTATATTCTTTGTTTTCATATTGTGAAGGCTAGGTAGACATAGCAGAAATAAGGTGTATATTTCACAGTAGCTGTAATTTTTTCTGTTTAACTGTTTCCCCAGGGATTCAATGTCTTTTCCTTTCTCCTGAGATCTCTAAACTAATGTTTTATTCATTCATGTTAGATGCATTCTGGTTCAGGCCAAGGTTGTGGTCCAATTTAGGTGATGTTCCATGGTCTAGATGAAGCATGAAGCCAGAAAAAAGGACAGATCCCTCTGCCCTCAAAATAATGGAATCACAGAATCCCAGAAGGTTTTGGGTAGGAATTTTAAGATCATATCATTCCAAACTCTTGCCACAGGCAGGGACACCTTCCACGAGACCAGGTTTCTCAAAGCCCCATTCAACCTGTTCTGGGCACAAGTCCTTGTGGCAAGTACAGCATAAGGAATCATGAGCTCTGATGCCTCAGTGGGAGCCTGGCTCTTTGTCTTAAAATGCCACCAAGGATAAATTTGAGCAGGCATCAGCCCCTGGGATAGGGAGGTGGGACAGAAGTGAACACTTCTCTTGCTCTGCTTTGGCTACTGGGGCTGTAACCCCTGGCAGAAGAGGCAAGGGAGAGCTGAGGCCAAGAGCAGCTGCTCCAGTAAGGCTCACTAGTGGCACCTGTTGGAGAATTTTTATGGTACCCTCGAGGTGAATTAAACACACCCTCGTGCTTTAAATATAAAAGAAGAAGTTAATGAACAATGCATTGGGCAGAGTCCCATCACAATATGCGGTTCTACATGGGGCCTGCAAAGATGCATCACGGACAGATTCCTTATGTACACATCACCAAATCCAAGAGTATTTGCATGGGGCATCTCAGCCTGTGGATCCACCCCTCACCCAGCTCTGCTGCCCACAGTTTGCCCCTGAGCTTGGATCCCTGAGCACTCTTATTCCAGGCTGGCTGCAAGACAAAGCTGAGACTGTTTCTTATCTCATCACCGAGGGAAACTTCAGTCCCTTGGAAGGAGTCTGTTCTGTCTCTGGCATTCCTGCTTCCAGCCAGTGTAACCCCTCCTTGCCCTCCATGCCAGATCATTTCTCAGTCACAAATTACCACTGCTGAACAGTTAGAATTTCACTTTTATTTCTCTCACCGCTCGAAGTCTTTAGACCGAGCCAAAAGTTTTGGGGGAGACTGTCATGGGAACTGGAATTGCTGTGAGCAATCAGGAGATGGCTCATCCAAAGGCATGTGCTGGTGCTGGCACAGTGCCCTTACTTTTCTGGGGAGCTGTCTCCACACTGACTCAGCAAGTCAGATGCTTCCCGTAGCTTCAGGAGTGGTTTTTGGCAGTCTGCCACTGCATTTCTGACCTCACCAAACCTGTTTGACTTATGAGATCAGCCTTGAGCTATATAACTACTAGAACACCAATGTTTATCTGTTTGTTTAAAAAAGCAATAAATTGTACCCATTTGTAAACTAACCAGCTGTTTAAATGCCTCTGTCTTTTACCCTGTGTTTTGTCTTTATCTTCCTGTTCTCTGCAACATCTGCCTGTCACCCCTCTTCAGCAGTTTTTTCTTCCTATGTTACCATGTTCTTTTTGTGGTGTTCTGTTTTAATTTTTGTCTTTCTCCCTGTGGTTTGTCTTTTCAACTGCAAAGCAAAGCTGTAAGAGGTAGATCTGTGATGTTTGCTTATTTAAGTCAAAAGTAATATAAAAACATTTGGAAAGAAATAGGTAAAATGCAATGTTACAGCAATTGTGGTAGTGGAAAATTAACATGACTTGTTAAACAGGAGCACAGAGATTTTTTTTTTTTCAAATTAGCCATCTGCATTCAGTTGCAATTCAATTTTCTCAGGCTAGAGGACTAATTCACGTATAAAACCAGTGGGCTGTGCTTTGGACAGTTTATTTAGTCCCTCTTTTTAACCTAATTTGTACAGTTGAACAGTCTTATACTTCGAAGTTGGTTTCATATTATGTCTGTTATACCACCATGCCTTATTTTTCCTTTCTTTTGCACAATGAAGACATTGTTCACTGCCACAGTTCCCCTTCTTCAAAAACAAAGAAAATGAAGGAAACTTTGGCTCATAGAAGTATGATCATGAAGAGGAATGTATCACAGAAAAGAATTGAAATGATGACTGGCAGATTTCTGCTGCAGTTTAGAAAGGTACTCGCTCTTCGATCTTGGCTGGTATTGTCCAATAAATATTGTATTATAAAAAGTAGGATATAGATATAGGAAAAAGAAATCTTTAAGTAAATCTAGTAGTAGAAGGACATATATTTTGCCTTGGAAGTGTAAAATGTGGCTCAGTTGCATAACTGTGTGCCTCACACTTCTACTTCTTTGCATTTTGCACAGTCCAGTGAAGTTCAGATATCCATTAAAAAATATATTTATATACAACCATTCTTGGCAAAATTTTCCATACCTTCCATAAATCCACTAGGGATGCTCTCAGAGAATGATTCTTGTGTTCATGTGTAGATACAAAAGAAAAGTAAAGAGGTTCTGAAACCAAAGAAAAACTGTTCAAGGAAAGCTGTGCTGATGAACCCCTCCATTTTCAGGCTGTGGATCCTTTCCAGCTGCATTGTTAATCCAGCTTCTCCATTTTTCCCAGACTTCTGGAGACTTCTCCAATCCCAAAGTGGCCTAATAGCTCCTGAAATCATCATCAAGGGGAAGTCACTGGTGGTTTACAACTACTGTCAGCCTCTGTCTCCCCTTAGACCTGTAGTGGCCATAGCTGAGAGAAAAGTCCCCACTGTGACTACAGGTGCCAAGCTGGCTCCCAGCCAGAAGGTCATCTTGCCAGTCAGGTGGTGCACCTTTTGATTTCCTTTCACACTGGAGTGCTGGAGGTTGTCCTTGCACATGTGATCTCTTCAAGAACCAAAGGAGCACAAAGCCAACCCCACGGCAACCTGACGTGAGGTTTGCCAAAATGGCCCAAATCCAGACTGCAGGAGCAGACTGATACCAGCACTTGCACAGAGAAGATGGAAATAGCTGTAAACAACAGAGTGGTTCTTAAGATGCCACCCTTCTTACAGAAGAGGTACAGGTGTCACTGAATCTCTGTGGCTTCTAAATGCAGATGTAGAGTGAATTGTGAGTGTGATGAAGGAGTGGACATAAAGTAAGTGCTGCACTTAATGGGTGCCTAACTCAGGCACTGAATCATATAATTGTAGAATGGTTTGGAAATGAACCTTAAAGAACATCTAGTTCCAACCCCCCTGCCATGGACAGGAACACCTTCCACTGGGTTAGTCAGAGTCTCATCCACCCTTGTCTTGAATACTTCCAGGCATGGAGAGTCCAAAAACTCTCTGGGCAACCTGTTCCAGTGCCTCACCATCCTCACAGGAAAGAGTTTCTTCCTCATATGTAATCTAAATCTAGCTTCTTTCATTTTAAAACCATTACCCCTTGTCTGATCACTACGTGTTTGAGCAAGAAAGAAAGAAAGAAAGAAAGAAAGAAAGTAAGAAAGAAAAGGGAAGCAAAGTGCGGCAGAAGGTGCCATTACATTCCCTGCTCCATCTGCTGGAGCAGCCCAGAACAGGTGGTCGTGTTCACCCAGGCAGTTGTTTGGCAGCAATCTTCTCCTGGCTTGTTACCTAACTACCTTTCTTCAAATAATTATTTAGTAGCAGTGAGCTGCATCATTTTTGTAATCACATCTGAGATTTGATTTCTCCCTTTTAAGTCTTTTGAGCACCTGCAATTGCATGTTTAGGTGTAGCAGGATAATATAGAAGCTTCTGTTTTGTTATGAAATTATATGATACAACTCAAGTCCAGAGTTTAAAAAAGTAAAAAATTGCTTTAAGAAGATGCAGTTTGCTGCACTGGATGAGGGGTAATAATTCCTCATGGTTTATTTTACAGCCATTTCCTTTTCCTGCTTGGGTTGCCATATCGGTTCTCTTTCATCTCCACTTTCATAATTGCTCTGTTTACAGTTTCTCTTCTGCAATACTTAGAAAAAAGTAACTTTCATGAATCGTAATATTCTCAATTGTTACTTTAATCATAGGTTTAATAGTTCCCTTTTCTACAGTTTTAAGGAAACTGGTCATGATGGAACGCAACATATTACTAAAATATTTTCATTCAGGTAAAGGATGGTATTTCTGATCAAGATTTAGTTTCTAATGCTTGATATTAAAGGGAAGATAGTGGCAGTGTAAATCCCAGGTTTGATAGGAAGGCTACCAAATTTTCAATTGACATTTCTAAAGAACAAAAAAAAATCCCAAAGAGAAAATGAACTGATATCGTGCAAGTAAATCAAGTTCATTATCTGATATATAAGCACATAAGAGAGGATACTCTGAGGTAAATATGGAAATATTAACTTGGTCATTAGAGGGAATATCTGTCCCTACTATTATTTAAATGCTCAGGGGCAATTGTCCTGAAACAGGATGCAAATAAACCCAGTTCCCAAGCCTGTCCAATTTTACAGCCCATCAATATTGATTATCCTAATGTAAATACAAGGCATTGTCTATGCAAAGTGCTTTACCATGAAAAAAATTACAGGGTCAAATATATCACAATGATATCAGATTACAAAAGCGTTGTAACTCTACAATTTACGTACAATCTACAGGAAAAAAAAAGATGATGATGATAATGATGATGATGATGATTTTTTTGAAGGTTTTTTGGTTTTTTTAAGGAAATATGAGCACACTATTTTCCTGGAGTCAGATGACTCACAAATTCTGCAGAAGGCAGAGTATAATATAGGCAAACTCTGCCCTTTTGACAACCATGACAGTTGTTAAAATAGAGCTGTGGAGTGATAACTGTAGTAAGCACATATTTATTTTAGATTGTGTAGATCATTAAATAATTAAACTATGGCATAATTCTTTATAGCATCTTTAATATAATTTCACTCATATTCTTTTAGATACTCTATTATAATTTAGGTGTACAAGACTTCCACCTATTCCATTGACCCAGGAAAACCAGGGAAAAAGTGAATCCAGCAAGGGATGTGTTGGAATTATTTCTGGAATTACAGTCTCTCTGGGGAAGATACTACATTTCTGGCATGATCACTTGGTGACAGCAGCTGGTTTATGAAGGCAGGCCGGGCAGTGTTGTGCCATGGTGTGTCAGGTCTGTTGTTGTGAGGGGACACGGCAGCCAGTGTTCTCTTCCCTGTGCCTGGAGCATTGCTGATGCCTTTCAGTTTGCAGACGTATAGATGGCTGTGCCAAGTCAACACTGATGCTGCACAAGGACCCTCAATTTCTGGACTGTCCCCACAGTACAGGATCCCGTGTGATGACAGCCATCATTCGTCTCTAAAAATAGATGTTTCTTGTGGCTGGTGAGGAGTAAAGCCTTAATTCTTGTTCTGTTGAACATTTTCAGTGATCCCAGAAAAGGCAGTTTTCAGCCTGGGCCTCAGAAACCTCAGTGATCTTACCCAGCCTATCTCCATATCTTCATTACAGGGATACTTGATGTAAATACGAAGGAAAATACATAGGCATGTGGAGGAAATAATGTTTTTGTTGCATAGAAAGAAGAACCAAATCTGAACTCACAGAGCTGAGTGGCTGCTGTACAACACAACTCACAAGTGCCACACAAGGAGGTTTACCAGTAGGTGGTGACATATAATTATTTATGAGCTGTTTTCTGGCTGCAAAGGTTCTAAGCTACAAGCAGCTTCACTCTGCAACTTCTTGTTTAAGCTTTCGTTTCATATTGCTCCACCTTTCTGAGATCTCCTTTACAAGTTTCACAGCTGCAGAAGTGTTTCATAGCTGCAATTTCATCTTCTGGCTGCGGCATGGCAGCCTGCTCCTGTTCCACAAACTGCAGGGCTGCCTTCCCACTGCTGAGCAAAATGCTTGGTTTGTGTGGTTTCAGGGTTTTTCATCTGCTGATAGAAGAAATTAACCCAGTTCTTGCAACACATGCATGAGGAAAAAAGTCAATCCTTTCTTTGTAGTGTGTACCTCTTATTTACTTCCAGTGAATAAACAGGTTTTATAGTTAGCTGTGTGGAAATCTGCTATATTACTGCCAAATGTAGTCAGCAGTCTCTCCTAAGTCCACCACACCCTTCTGTGCATCGGTGCTCCCAAGTTATGAAGCCATCAGTAACCCTGGAAAAAAAATTATTCCCCTCAACTTGGTCTATCTATTATTTTCTATTAATTTAAGTACTATTTGTGGGTTGTGACTAATGAAAGCCATATAGCTGCAGCATGTGAGATGAAGCTTGGGTTTAGATAGTGAGTTGTTTTGGAGCAGCAGGAGGAAGCAAGCCTTGAAGCGTCTCTTAGGCTTCAGGAATCCTCACGGAAGTGAGCTGGGCCTGTTTGTTTTACGGGAAGAGTTTTGGCTCCATGGAGGCCACAACCCAACTTACTTCACCGGCTGGAGCAGAGGCGATGGATAAGAGCACTCCTGGCAGCCTCTGCCCGCAGCCAGTGGGTGTATCTGGGTGAAAAGTGTCTTGGTGCCCTTTGGGGAGAGTGGTGCAATGTAACCATGCACCAGTCTCGACACAGTTCCTGGCCCTGAGGACATGAGCAGACCTCGTGAGGACACGGCTGCCCTGGGAGCTGGTGTGGGCAGCCAGGCTGAGCTGGGAGCAGCTGCTGAATGCGCCGTGCTGGGTGAAGTGTCAGCACGCTCTCCTGCCTGCCTCCACCTGCTCTTGAGCTGCTCTTTCTGAACTGGTTCTAGCTCAGTGTTCATTAGGGCTTAACCAAAAGGTCATACTACAGTTGTTAAAAGATTTTGCATTTCCTAACTACTATTCAGTGCATTGCTGAGTTCTTGATGAACACCTGTGCTCAAAGCTGCAGTGACAAAGGCTTATGCATTCAAACCCATGCAGTGCTTTATTCCTGATGGTGTCACTGGCCTGAGTTGAGTCTTAAGCCCAAGTTGTGTCAGTTTTTTGCATTAATATCCTTCTTACCATTTATGCAAGGAGTTTGCTTCACAAAGCCAAGTCAGTGTGTTTTTTCTGACTGCACCCATAACTCCTGTGGGTCACCCTCTTGGGCTGGGGCAAAAGAGCCAAGCTCATACACAACACACCATGTGCTGCAGAAAATGTACTTTATCTGTCAATCAGTGGGACCACATGGTGCTTTCAGTCCCTGCTGTACAGGCTGGTGGCAACTGCCTGAGCTTTGGTGGCGGGAAATGGTGTGTTTGTGTGAAGAACACTGAAATACCACACCCAGAACATCAGGGCACTCTACTGGTGCTGCTGAAAAATCAGGAAAGGTTAATGCCCGCTAATATTAATGGAAAGGCATTCTCACTTATCATCTGCTAAATTTGGTGGAGTATCTGTGGCAGGCAAGACTCCTGTTTGCCTTTATCACAAGGGTATAAGTCACAGGCTGCAGCCTGTTACAGTACAGGCTGGCTTTGGGACTGTAGGTTGGCCTATTTAAGACTTTCCTGAGAGAAAAAGCAATTATTTAAGGTAAATTGCCAAGCAGATCCTGTGCTCTGCCTACACCCGGTTATACTTTTAGTGCTATTATATATGTACAAAGCAGAAAGTGAAAGAAGGTGGGCAGCTTTAGGGAAGTTACTGCTGCTGTTTGCTGGCAGCAGGATGCCATTTATAAATGATGTTATCATCACATTGCAGCACAAAAACCCAAAGCACAGAGGGAAAAGGCAAGTGTGACTGGCAGCTCTAGCTAGAACAATGCAAAATATGGTGAGGAGACACAGGCAACTGTTGCTGGTTAAATGTTATTTGTATGTGTTGGACACAAAACTGACACTAAATTCTGACCGTCTTTTTTCAGTGTTGTTTGGACAACACATGCAAAAAGAATTAGACACCAATATAATAAAATTATCATTCTTGTTTAGGATGAAGAAGTCACAGGATGAAATCAAAGATGACACCCAGAACTGAAATTTTCCATAATGTGAACAAGCAGGAAATGGGAAACAAGGTTTTTATAAAGCAATTATATAATAACAAGCTAAGTTCAGCTTATGAAAAAGAAGTTTTTATAGGAAAATAAATGAAACACCTGTGCTTAAATGAAAATGGGATAGAGGACTGGAGCTGACACGCAAAATGAGTGATTTTTAGATTAAGGGCAAACCTTGATGCTGTAAATAGAGTTTATTTCTTCAGTATATTAACTTTAAAATTACCTCAAATGTAATGGCATGTGCACAGTTACCCCATGCATGGTTTGAAGCCAGGGCAATATTTCCACCTGCCAGATTTGCATGTTAATGCCTTCAGTGTAGTGCTCAGTTGCAACAAGATGTCCAAAACTTTACTGTTTTATCACACAGCTGTAGGGACACCAACAAAAATGGTACAGAAGTGAGTCTGAAAAACTCTTTAGTTTCTCTCTTAGAAACATATTAGGCCTTGGATGACTAACGAAACATCACTATACCTGAGCTGCCTCCTTGATGGCTTGATGCCAGGTCTAGGAGCAAGCCAAAGTTTGAATTCTCACAAGTCAACAACAGAAAGGAGAAAAGGTTTAGTGGGAAAATAAAAGGTGATCCAAGGACAGTGAAAAAAACCCCAAACCAGTGTAGTTGTCTAGACCTACTTTCTTCTCTTTCTTCTATGATTCATTCAATGATTCTGCAAAAGACAACTTTTTCCCTTTCTTCCAGACAAATGTTGTTAGAGGAAGTGAGTCCACCTCCGCAGCCATCCCTTTGCCCAACTGCTGAACCCCGCCGTTCCCTCTTGCAGTGGCACACCAGAGCCAGGGCAGTCCACAAGGAGAAGGGAGGGGCAGCAGGCTGGCAGCTGCAGGGCAGCACGGACTGCAGCCACCAGTTAGCGGAGCCTGAATCTCCTGGACACCGGTCAGTAGCCATTTCATATATTGCTAAACGTGAACTATAAACTGCAATTGGCAAATCTGCAGGATTAATCAAAATACACCTGACTAACCTTCAAATTATCAACTATTACAGCTGCTTGGTTACTTTGGCACTGCTACTGCTACGTGACATCAGATCAAGGCCAGATCTGCGACTGTCTGCATCAATCCAGTGAAGCTCTCTGCAGAAAGGTGCCAGAACAGAGAGAGAACAAGCTCTCTCAAGAAATGGTTAATCAATAGCTTGCTAGGTCAACTCAGTGCCATTAGAGACAGTGGTGCACCCACTGGATATAAATTGTGACCTGTCTTCTGTTTCATTCTCAGTCACCTCTCCTGCCATCCTGATAGTTACCCATTTTCCACTTGGAGGCTTCTGGGCATCACCAGAAATGTTCCTTGCATCCTGGCTCTGGGGAGCAGCAGTAATGCTTTGTTGTGTGTCTTGGTTTCTTCTAGGGAGGAGGAGAAGGTAAGGAACCTATTGTAACTGCATCCCAGTGTGCCTAGCCTTTGTTTGTGTCAAATATCCTGTGCACATCACTAAAAGAGCTGTAGTCTCAAGACTGTCAGAGGAACATATGCAGGATGGTATAGACAATGCTGTAGTTTGGTCTTTTGAGAGATTTATGTTCCAATCGAATTTTTGTGTATGAACTTTGCAATAATAGTGCAGTGATGCCTCAAGGTAGCTGTAGATACGAATCTATGCACAAGTGAGGTAATTCAAATATGAATATGTATGTTCTGATTTCCTAAAGTTCTGGGCTGGAGTTTCACCTGTATTGTAATCACAGCTAATACCTACTTACATGTAATTATAGTGTAATACCTACTTATGAACATTTTTGTATTGTATCTACTAACACAGTTTAATACAGGTAATATTTATGTACAGTCCTATTTCGAATACATAATCCTTAAAAGCATTTATCCTACTGGCACATTTACATAAGGAACAAGTAATTTGCTTAACTGCTCTGATTTTGTATTTTCAGCAGTCATTTTCTTGTTTTATTTTAAAAAGTTTAATTAAAAAAAGGTGAAAATAATTAACTTCATTTACTGGAAATGCTGAAGTATTATATGAAAGTTATTTCAGCAGTCATGATGTCCTTATATAGGAAAGTTGTCTTCTACTCAAAAAAGAAAATCATTTAAGCATATGCTTCACTTCAAGTATCTGCTTAATTTAAAGCATGTGCTAGACGACATTTTGTCTGAAGGACTAGCTCTTATGCTTACTGAGGATCATAGCAAAATGCCCATATTTTTAGAAAGATCTGGTCCATTAATGTGATATGGCAATAATAACAACCTTTCTATACTGAAAAGTTTCTTTGCTTGGTATTCAAATGAAACTGTGGATACAATTGCCCAAAAATGTATCAGACAATATTATTGTGATGGATTATTTATTAATGTGACATTTTCATAACTGCATGTTAGCTGATGGCAATAATTTTGCATTTGAACAGGTGAAAAATATACTTCTGATCCAGTGAGAAAAAAGATGACATAATCAAACTGTGTTTTATTATGTCTATTAATAATTAAAGTTGTTCTTTCTTACATAGCTTAACCCTTAAATGGGAGAAAATTATTTGTAAATAAACTATTTATTTGGGTTTTTTTTTTCATTTTTTTTACATTACACAAAGCCTATCATCAGTATTTTACATACCTAGTAGTCCTCAAGAAGAGATCTTTATACATAATTTTAAATTCAGCTTTTGTTTGTGTTTTGTAGGCGACAAGGTGAGCCACCACTTGAAAATGGGTTCCTTCCATACCTGGGCTGTGCCTTGAAGTTTGGTGCCAACCCTCTTGAATTCCTCAAAGAAAAGCAGAAGAAGCATGGCCACATCTTCACTTGCCATGTAGCAGGGAAATACATTCATTTCCTCACTGACCCTTTTTCCTACCATGCACTGATGCGCCAGGGAAAACACTTGGACTGGAAAAAGTTCCATTTTGCTACTTCTGCCAAGGTACTGCTGGTTTTAATATCTAACATGCAAAGTTACTGCTGACATACTCAGTTAATCCCTGTAAACATAATTTTGCCTTTGAAATAGAGTTGGTTTCACATTTCTGCACTTTCACTGGTTTAAAACATTGTGGTCTTTTTTCCCTCTTCCTAAATGGAAAAGAAATTTGCAGTGATTTGGATTGTTCTAAGACTCTACATTATTCTAAGACTGTCCATTATTTTATTAAATTATTATCCTTCCCTCTAGTAAGCTATGAAGTTGTATTTTGGCTTTCATTTCTGTTAGACTTTATCGTCAAGATAATGATGGGCCTTACTTATCATGCATGCAATTTATTTTGTGACAGGTTTTTGGGCATGGTAGCATTGACCCAGCAGAGGGAAACACCACTGAAAATTTTCATCAGACTTTCATTAGAACCCTTCAAGGCAATGCCCTAGATGCCCTCATTGAAGCAATGATGGAAAACCTACAGTATGTCATGCTGCAGTCAAGAACACCTAAGCTTCAGTCTAATACCTGGGTGACAGAAGGACTCTATACATTCTGTTGCCAAGTGATGTTCGAGTCTGGCTTTTTAACACTTTTTGGTAAAGAATTTAATTCAAATAATGACAAAAACCTATCATCAAAGCAGGAAACTGAGAGAGCTCATATCCTAAATGCCCTTGAAAACTTCAAGGAATTTGATAAGATTTTCCCGGCCCTTGTGGCAGGGCTGCCTATCCACCTCTTCAAGAGTGCCCACAGTGCACGTGAGAAGTTGGGAGAGGCACTCCTGCACAAGAACCTACTGAAAAGGGACAACCTCTCTGAGCTTGTCACCCTCCGCATGTTCCTCAATGACACCCTGTCAACCTTCGATGACAGGGAAAAAGCGAAGACCCACGTGGCAGTGCTCTGGGCCTCTCAAGCAAACACCATTCCTGCCACTTTTTGGACCTTGTTCTATCTTCTCAAGTAAGTCTCAATGCTTCTTGCTCCCAAACAAGAAAAATGTTTATCTTTCAGAAACCAGTTCAACAGGCCAGTTCCACTGCTTGATACCTCATCAGTGATAAAAAACTTATTGTTTGCGACAGAAGTGATGTGTTGTTCTGGACTTCCACAGAAAAGCCCTTCACTCATCTGAGAGCAAGTAGTGGTAGCACAGAGCAATTCTGTAGAAGCTTTTTTTTTAAGAAACAACACTCCAGGGCAATGCTACACTTTGTCAAGAAAGCTTTGGAGCAAATCTATATGCTATGATATTAAAAGTGCTAGTTGCAGTCAAAACATTAATTGTATTAAAGGCTACAAATATAACCATACATTTTTAGTCCATCTCACTAGAGCAGGAAAAATGCAATTCAACTTCATTGTTGTTTTCACAGACACTTAATAGAAAATAATTTATATGTCAATAGATCCCACTAAAGCTCTACTGTAGTTTGCACCTGCTGAGCTTGTTACTCATGAGAGAAGTGCACAGTTCAGATAATACTATCAGATGTCCATTTTAGAGTGGGCCTTTGTGGATTATCTGCCTCAGCATAGCTAACTCTGAAGTATGTGTCTAAATTCCTAATGCTTTTATTTATCGTCTCTACTTGCCAATGCTAATTTTTGAGGTCATTTAGTACTTTTTGCTCCAAGAATGCATTTGCTTTAGATTTTCTGGACTTGGAGTCTTTTAACACCCTGATTGTGCGTTCATCAAGACACTATTGCACCCTCTTTTATTGTCTGTGTATGTTTCACCCTAGCTCATATATTCCATGTCTGAAAGAAAGGCTAGACAGTAAAGGGTGCTATGTGGGCTCTTAGTATTAGGAAGATTCTTTTCAGCTAGACAGAATATTGTCACCTCAGCCAGAATAAATGATGTTGTAAAACTGATCTATAATCCTGTTCCTAAACTTTCTACCTCAAGTGGGGCCATTTCCTAATCTACAACTGGCTGGGTTTTTTTCTTATCTTTGGCATTGCTTTTTAGTGACAGTGCTGTTTATTACCTGAATTACGCACATCAGTTCTGTCCCACTTGTCGTTGCAGACAAAATCAAATATTTGGGGTTCCTTTCCTTTTTTTTCCTTTGAAGTTATCATACCTTTGCTGAGACATGAAAAAATGGAACTGCAGCATTTTGCTGCAACATCTTCATTTTAGAAGGCTGCACTTGTCAGCCAACAAAATAAATTTTAGTCAGGAAGAAATTTAATCGCAAAACCCCTTCTTAAAGAATTCTTAAGTTTAAAATTATGTTATACCTTTGCTCTTTTGATCTTAGGAATCCAGAAGCAATGAGAGCCGCTACCAAAGAAGTGGAACGTGTTGTGGAAAGTGCCGAAGAGAGTATCAGCTTAGATGGCAAACATATTTCTTTGAACCGAAAACAGCTGGATAACATGCCAGTCCTAGGTATGATTATTTTACGCTGGATTATTTTATTGAGAAATCACGCTACAATCTTCATGGTCTTCTATTTATTGCCATATGAATACTTGCTATGGAATTCCTATGGAATTAGCAAAGAAGTAGAAGAGGAAGCCATATGTTCCTTAGCAATAGCCAACACAACCAGGCTCCCCAATGTCCCAGGTGTACTGAGAGAATCAAAATTCACATGAACAGCACTTTTTCATGGGTAATGGCATGTCTCAGTAATCCTACACAGCTATATAACATAGATCCATTAATAATTCTGAACAATATTTTGTTTGGTTATGTCTTTAAATCAAAGAAAAAGGTGTTGCCAAAACTTAAATCCCAATTCTTATCATGTGAAGCAATATTTTCTAATACCATTTCTTCTATTTCCTCTTAATAATTTTTCAAATTATAAGCACATTTTCCAGAAGTTACAGAGAATTTTGATAATGTTGCCTTTTAACTACTGTTACTTTAAAAAAAAGTCAGTTTATATTGAAACAAAAAACCCCCCACATTACTTTTTTTTCTGAGTATGGGTTTCTATAAAGAAACTCTTAAAGCTTCAGAAAATTCTGCTTACTGCACTGTTTGTTTTTCTTGTTATGTTTTCAGTTTTCACTGGTTTGGTCTTTATCTCAGAGTGACAATATGTTTCACTTTTGAACATTTGGTTTCATCAACTATAAGCATTTTTCTGGAAAGCAGATTAGGTTCTCAGTGGTATCTGTAGGAGGGATAGAAATGCTAAAAAGAAATGAGGAAGATGCTTTCTTAGGCATTTAGAAAGTTAGTATTAAAATTTTTCTTCTAATAAATTCGGGGTTTGATAATGGCTCTGAAATAGTTCATATCCATGACCTGCCCCCAGGATGTGAATGCACTGCTTCCATGGCAATCATTCCTTGTCCTCTCCCAACAGACAGCATCATCAAGGAGGCAATGAGGCTCTCGAGTGCATCCATGACTTTCCGAGTGGCCAAGGAGGATTTCACTTTGCACTTAGAGAACGACTTTTACAACATCCGCAAAGATGATGTTGTAGCTCTTTATCCTCAGCTGCTGCATTTTGATCCAGAAATCTATGCTGATCCCTTGGTAAGTATTTTTTTCAAGTTGCATTGATCTTGGCGCTCTGGCAGAAGTTAACAGTGCTTTAGAAAAAGCATTTATAGGGCTGCCCCATGGCTGGTTTTCTGTTGTAACCCGGACAGTCTGTTCTTACACGTGAAGATGTAATGATAGGCAAGAAAAAGAATAAAGTCAGTGCAAACACTCTCTGCAAAACATGTTTTAGTGTAACCAAAAGGTGTGCTAGCAGCCCCAGACAACCTTCTACTTACTGCCTTCCTCAGAGAGGAAAGATCACCATTATGGGGTCTTTGAAGAAGGATAAGGATAATAGTTTCCCAAGGGCACAGAATTAGAATTCTTCCAGTTCTTCTTCTGCATGTACGAGGATGCAGGTTACAATGCTTATTTTTAGAGGTCAGGAAAGAAAAGGAGAGTTATCAGCAAAGAACCTGGGATCCTGTAACACGTAACAGAACTTCTCAGAGGCCACTCTTTCTAAAACAGCACCTTGGGGTCTGGTGCTACTGTACAATGCTTATTGCTAGAGGCATCTCCTTCCCAGCCTGCATTTTGTGTCTTAGCAGCTTTTTCTGATTTTTGGAGGTATTCATATATCAAGGAACTCTTTTGTGTGTTTAATTGCAGACTTTCAAATATGATCGCTTTCTGAACGAGAATGGAGAGAAAAAGACTGATTTCTACCGGAATGGTCGGAAGCTGAAGTATTACTACATGCCTTTTGGGACAGGCATAGCAAAGTGCCCGGGCAGGTTATTTGCTGTCCATGAGATTAAACAATTTTTGGCTCTGATGTTTTCATATTTTGAGATAGAGCTGGTGGACAGTAATGTGAAATGTCCCTCTCTAGATCAGTCCCGTGCAGGACTGGGTGTTTTGCAGCCATCTAATGACATTGATTTCAGGTACAGGCTGAAATGCTTATGAATATGTATTTTGTATTATGCATATACCCTATGTACTAGTAGTACATAAATACACTGTATATACTAACAGTACTAAATACACTGTATAACATATACTTTATATACATTTTATGTATATATGCAAATGAAATGCTTCAAGTCTTGGGGGAAAATCTATATGAAGATGCTAATTCACCATTTTAATGAAAAATGTGCACCAGTGTGGTACCAGCATGCAGTGGGTTTAATGTGCTGTTGTGATGCAAATGTCTCCCTTTTTACCAACCATTTTGAAATGCAAGTTAAGATTTTCAATTGTGTGCATACAATAGTGGGGTTTTTTTCTGTCAGCAAATAATTTCCCACAGTTAGAATTTCATCAGCTAATTCATCATAATTTCAAAATTGTACTACAATTAAAACGTATTCTTTCCTATAATTGAAATGTTTGGAGGGGGGAGTAGCGGGTGGTGGTTCTCACCACAGGTGAAATAAAGTTTTTGTTGTATAAAGGCAGATTCCTAGTGGGGAGGGGAGAGTTTTCTGGGGAAGTACATTTATGGTTTTATGAAAAACTGGAAGACTTGAAAAAAACCTACGAAAATGTTCACGTTCAAGTGAAACTGCAAAACTTGTATTATATTCATTGTAAGATACTTATTTTCAGAAAGTGCTAACTGTGTTAAAATAAATTATATTGTCTGAACCAAATGCATCTCTGGACTGTTTGTTGTTTTAATGTCTTAACATTGTCAGAGGTTTATGCACTCATCCAAAGCCACCTAAACCAGTTTTAAACTAGCCAGCTCAAACACCAATATGGAGATAAATATATATCTACCACATATTCACCAGTGGTTGTGGCTGGTTTTAGCCTCATTGCCTAAACTCCGTATTTCCATAAGCCTCCTTAGGTCTTCCTAGTCTAATTCCATTAAAGTTACCCTGGGTAGTAGTATGTGGCATGTCCATAAGAACAATTGTTTCAGGGTTAATATAATTTGCCTCTCTCTAACATCCCTGTCCTTCTCTGCTGCAAAAGACAGATATATGTATGTATGTCACAAAAGTCCATTTTTTAATGAAACATCTTCGGGCTGAAAGAAAGAGCT
Organism: Oriolus oriolus; assembly: GCA_013400235.1. Taxonomy (NCBI): domain Eukaryota; kingdom Metazoa; phylum Chordata; class Aves; order Passeriformes; family Corvidae; genus Oriolus; species Oriolus oriolus. The sequence continues at coordinate 30,441 of VXBT01002176.1, read as the reverse complement.
TTCTTATCATCTGATGATGAAAAGAACAAATGGACTTAAAACATTCTTTTTATCCTGTTTTTTTCTAAGGACTTATGGTCTGACCTTTTGTCCTTGACTCAAAAGTAAGCCTCATGACAGAAGATGAGATACAGAACTACTAGATATTTTCAAATTTCACATTCTAGCAAGATATCCAGCCTAACTGATAGAGCTCTTCCTAAATAAAGAATTTTCGATTGAGTTCTAGAACTGCTCTAAATTATCTATTCTTTTTTCTTCTCACTATCCACTGTGCTAAACATTCAATTGTTAGTAAAAAGATCATGGAGTGTGTGATTATTTATTACCTTGGTGTTGTCCTTGTAATTTTATTTAATCTTTTTGCATTTTCAAAGGAGAACAGGGAACACCGATTTGTTGCCATTTGCACTACGTATAATATTAAACTATTATGTATAATGCAAGGGGGTTTGAATTATTACTTTGGTTCTCTTGGTAAGGGTAGTACCCAGTACAGGTTGTTTTCATACTTCTGTCAATTATATTTTGTATGATTTATATAAATTATCGCATATTTAATGTAAGCTGATTTGGACAGTGAATGCTAGCCTGACATGATTGTAATTACATGCGTCCAGCACATGTTATTATCATTAGAGCATCTACTCCTTCCTTCTTAAATAAATCCTGCTTGACACAACAGTTTTTGAGGACAGCAAGGCTCTGCAATGTTTTAAACAAAATATGCTTCCTTGATGAAAAGGAATTCAGCATGGCATTACAGCAGCAGAAAAAAGATCAGACAACTGCTAAACTAAGTCTAGGTTCCTTCAAAAATTAAGCCTTCTTTTACATCCCATTGTCTCCTTCAAACTGACTGCTCCAGACTTTTCTGGCTGTGGTTTAATGGGACTTTGTCAGTTCCTTTGTTCTGTGAGGAATGGAAGTACTCAGTAGCTCCTCGAGCTGATCTGACTTTCAGCTTCCCAAGCCTGGGAAAACAATGGAAGATCGGTGAGGAGGATTGTGAGCATGCTCAAATGGCTTGCAAGCTGTGTCACAAGCCACATACATCATGCCAGTCATTGTTCAGCCTCATGTGCTGGACAACACCCGTCTTTAGATAACATAGTCTGGTCATAGACTTAGAGGCATCCTGTTGAGCGTGGTTGAGATTCCTGCCTTGCTGTGGGAACAATCAAACGGTGGTAAACTACACCTGCAGGAATCCCTGATATACAGGGGGAAAGAGAAGCTTTGGTGATCCCCTAGCACAAACAGAGCTCCGTGGTGCCTGCATCTCAGCTTGTGTGTCTCTGCCCAGGTGCTGCTTTGGGGTTCCCCCCCACTGGCATCACAGTTTAAACCCAGCCAGCAACCAAGCAGCAAACAGCCAGTCACTCACCCCCCCAGTAGTAGGATCAAGGAGAGAATCAGAAGCGTAAAAGCTAGAAAATTCATGGTTTGGTCTTAACAAAACTAAATTTTCTCTGCATTTCAGCCATGGTGTTGTGGTGGTTCCTGTGTCCTGCCTGAGCTGGCTCACACATCAAGGGTGATGGAGGAGGGTAAAAACATCAGAGGATTCACTCCACAGATTAAAGTCAAGTTCTGAATATTTTGTAGAGTCTACTGACTGAAGTGCAGAATCATTGTAAATTGGCAGAAACCAGCACTGTCCCCAGACAGGGTCCTGCAAGGGTGGCTCAAGTGCTCCTGCCCGAACTCCTGTGGGGCCGTGGTCCTCACCACTCTGCCTGCTGCCACTCCTCTCTTGCTGGGGTAGCAGTTCTCCATGGATGGCTGGACCACATAACCTGTGGATTGATATGCAGTGTGCACAACAGAGGCAACCAGCCCTTTCTGCTCAGTTCTGGGCTCCTGCAACCTGGGGACGATACAGTGTGCCTTCAGAGAACTCTTCTTTTTCATACTGACCTCGTGTTATGCAGATGAAAGGAGCCAGTATAAGAGCTCTAAGTATGCTTCCACTTTGTGACAAAAGACATGCAGGTGAACAGTTTGAATAGTTTGGACGTGGATTTCTTTTTTTTAAATATATATTGGGCTATATACAAGTATTTTGGTTTACTGCTGTAGCTGCTAATTTTCTAACCTCAGTTAAACCCCTGTTACTGGAGTTACACAGATGCAAGCAAGGGGAGAAAAGAGAGTACAAAGTCTGTGGCACTATGCCTCAGCTAATGTAATCAAATACTTCAGCAATCAATACTCATCTGCCTTGCCAGGGTCACAAACACCACAAGGTTATAACAGGGCAATTCTTTTTGCTGCCTCTCCTAAAAACAGAACTTTTCTTAAGACAGGAGAACAACAAAAAATAGTACTAGAGATAATAAGAGCAATTAGAAATATGTTGGGTAGATCCAGGCTGGTAGGAAGCAGGCAGCCTCTACTGCAGGCTCTGTGAGCACTTCACATTATATACTTACTATTTAAAATGAATTAAGAGATATGGGCAAAAGAGCAGCAAAGACCACAGCCCCCAGGTGGGCACCCTAACCATTAGGATAGCTCAGGCATTTTTCTCACTGAATTTGTAGCGTGTTTTCTCTAAAAAAAAAAAAGTAACAGACTCAACAGGATGATTTGCGTGACTTCCTGTACCTTTACAGCCAAAGTGCTCTCTTAATTGAGAAGAGATTCAATTTCAACATGAGACTGAAGTCCCTGAGGAAGGGGAGGTTAGTGAGTTCAGTCTCTCCCACACCCCAAGGGACAGTTCCAAGCTTGTGGCTGTGCTGTAAAGGGTGAGTGAGGGATACCTCTTGAGGGACACATAATCTTACCATAAATAAGGATAAAATTATCTTATCATCTTAGATATTATCATCAGGGAGTTTAAATGCCCAGATTTTTTTGCACCCAGATGGACTAGTCATTGTTGTAGTCAGGTGCCTCTGAACAGTGATTTGGGGATTAGGAGCAAGGCACATCCAGCTGAGCGAGACCATGTGCCTCATAATCCAGCAGAACGAGACGTTTTGAGTGAGCAGATCGCCCAGGCAGCAAAAATGTTTTACAGTTTTTTCAGTCTAAAAGAAATCCTTATGGATCATGGAGATCTTGGAAGTGACATGGTGACCTTACTAATGGAACAAGACACCATGTCAGGAAACAAGACAGTTTTACAATTCTGAAATCATGCTGGCCACAGCTATTGTAACAGAGCTGCCACTAAGTTCAGGCAGCCACTCTTCAACTTGTCAACAGTGGCTTTGAACACAGATATTCAAGCCCTTCTTCAATTTTTTTTGTATTTTCCTGTAGGAATATCAGGATAAACTGGTATTTATATTATGGAACCTCTTATGCAAGTTTCTGATACAGTAAAAGAGGAAGCAAAAAGAGGAAAAGTCATGGGATAATTTTTGTGAGAGCATGAAATACATTTTAGTGATAACTGTAGCTTAGCTGATGATAGCGTGCCTCGAGTTGTTCATCATCTTGGTCTAAACAGATAGCTGTGGCAGCATGAATAGGTATTTGCCATTTATGACCTGCACAGAATGCTACATCTGCATGTCAATAGGCTGAAGATAGGACCAAGATCTTCTGATGCTCCTGCTCATTGCAGGGGATTGGACTAGATGACCTGTAATTGTCCCTTTCAAGCAAAACTATTCCATGGTTCTGTGGTTCTATGATCTCCTCTCATTTACACCACCAGGTCCACACAGTTAAAGAACATACAGAAGAGGCGTGATCATAATTATGTCTAGCTGCATACGGGGGATTTGGTGGTAAAAGCAGTGATTGCCTCCTAATAACCTTAAAATTAAATAATAAAAAGGTTGCATACTATTAAACGGACTGCTATCAGTGTAAATACCCAGCTTGCTAACTCTTGTTGACTTTACTTGGTTTTCTGCCAAGACAGACAACTCTGTGGGACACACTCCAAATCAAATGACCTGCAGTGGCCCGTGACTCATGAAAGGAGAGAGAGGTCACTTCAGAACAGTTTGCTAAAGAGCCATACATTTTTTAAATGAAATGTTCATTTTACTTAATTCACCTATAAATAAGATCCTGTGGGCTCCAATTATCTTTTTAAGGATAGCAGTAATTTCTAAAATTTTTCTCATCAGATAGCAGGATCCCATAGAGATTTTGAACGATAAAAACACCTTGGCTGGCTGAATCTCTCTTGTTTTGAGAACTCTTCAGTGTGACTGGCCATGTAATTATTTCTCAGTAATATTTGTATAACAGTTGATTGGAATAGGATTGTAAAAGGCCCTCCATATTTGCAGACTTGGGACATGAAAACACCCACAGGAAGAACATTAAATACCATAGGCTGGAAGAAGTCAAGCTAGAAGTCACTTCAGCCTGGGTATGGAATGAGGTCCCATTTACCCAGGACGAGAACAAGCAGAGCTTCCTTGGAATCCTTGGGATTTGTGCAAGGCTCCTAAGGAACAGACTTGCTCTCAGAGGTGCTCAGCATGTTTCAAAAAACCAGCTGGTTTTCTGCTGTGTTCTGGAGGGCTTTGGGAGGCCTCCATCCTTGTGCTAGCTGCAGGTAAGCACCCTGTGCAGAGTGCTGGCTGGCAGGAGCACAGGGTCAGTCCTCACCATCACCCCTGGGATGTGCCTGTGCCTCTGCCAGCTGCGCTGGGGCCAGACTCGCCTCTCGCTGGGTTTGTAGAGAGAACAGTGCCAGACCCCGTCTCATCTCAGGCCATGCTCCATGTGGACATATAGCCTCTAAAGGTAAGCCAAATCCTGCAAGGGAATTGGAGACAGATATGAACATTCTGTTCCCCCCCACCACGAGCTTGCATGTCTGGTTTGAAGCACAGGGTGAGGAACATTGGCCAAAGGGTTGCATCAGCGGGAGAGAAGGGAACTGGGTCTTGCTGACCTGCAGTGACCTCAGCTCTGCTCTCCTTTAATGATAATTGCTCCTTATGCTGAGGGAAAGACTTCTCTGCTTTATGCAACATTTCAGCTTGACTGCTCTGCCCAAGTAAGCCAAGCCTTGGAAAGGCAAATAGTCAAGGGGGGGCTTTCTAAAAGTGCATCCTCCACATTGAATTGACAATTGCATGGCTATTTTATTTCTTCGATGTAAAATCTTGGAACAAGGAATAAAATCCTTATGAGAATTAAAAGCTGATGTTAAAAAGAACAGGGGAAGCCATTAATGATGCAGTTTCATGAGTTGTGTTCACCGTGCCTCATACTCTTGAAACATTAACTTCTTACATGTATTATTTAGACACAGCAAACCTGGTTAAACAGATCAGCACAACTGTTGTCCACTGAAGTTCTATTTCTGGACTTAGAAGAGATTCGCCTGTTTCTGTAAAGAGACTACAGTCAGAGGACTGTCCCTGAAACCTGTTGATTTAATAATCCTGTGAATTTGCAGAAACCGTAGCCAGAGGCTAGGGGTGCTGGATGCAGATATAAGAGATACACCACACTGCAGAGGTATCTGCAGATGAGGTTCCGAGGGGAGGCACTGCAGAGTTCCCAGCTGCAATTCAGAAGGTCCCAGCTCCCTGCTGAAGTTCCTGGCGCAGGCAGAGCAGAGGTGAGAGATGAAGGGCCAGCCCCATCTTGCCCCATGAGTGGTTTCTAAAGCTAAATGGTGGCAAAAATTATTTGCTTATCCCCAGCCTTCCCTCTAAGAATGTTTTTACAATCATTATTTGTTACTGATATTATTTCCAGACAGATAAAGTGCTCTCTTAATTGAGAAGAGATTCAATTTCAACATGAGACTGAAGTCTCATGTTCAGATAAGGGTTTGGCATAAGAACTGTACAAACACAGGAAGAAAACCACCATGCTTCTAACAAGGATGTCACAATCCAAGGAAAAGACAAGGTGAAACCATTCATCTAGAAGAGGGCAAGGAATCACTGAGGCAGCATTGCCAGAATGTCAGCTAGTGGTCTGAAGAGACCAAGAGGTCAGTCAAGATCAAGTTTATCACTGACATCAAAGCATCTTGATCTGGTCAGATCTGAAACATGAGAACTAGACAGTTAATACCAGATGACAGAGAGGTGAGGATTAAGGTACAAAGCTCCTTGGAAGAAAAAAAGAAAAGTGTGTATTTGGTACTATAAAGAATGCAGGACAAGGTAGCAAGGGAGGAGGGATGAGAGCACAGATAAACACCCTTTGCAGCAAATACATGAATGGATATAGCAGGAGAGGAGAGCACTGGAAAAATACTGCAGTGCAAGGAGGAAACACTTGGGTGAATGTTTTGTTAGGAGAATGGCTAGGGAAGGCTATGTCTTATCAGCAGTTATGCAGAAGGCAAGACAGCATTTGAAGGAGTACACGGACAGTGACAGAGATTGCTGGTGGGTGACCAAGGGTGAGGATGGGGCACTGATCTTGAGTCTTGAGCCCAACTAAAGACATTATGAAGCAGCATCACTTGACTGAAGCAGGTATAAATTCAGTTGCTGGGGAGCCAGAACAGCACTTAAAAGCAGTGTTCCAGAATGTGATTTTTTAACGTGCATTCAGCAAGCTGTGAGGCAAGAAAGGAACAGAACACAAACAGCAGAGAAATCAGCTTGCGTTAGGTCACAATGGTTAGGGAGGAACACAAGGTTAAGGGAGGGCACGACAGGGTGGCTCTGAGGAGATACAATAGGATGGAGTCAGAAGATGAGGAGAAGAGGTCTTCAAGAGCACGGTTCTGTGGAAACCATGAATCTCAGTTTCCAGAGTAGACCTCAGACATACCCTATTCCAAAAAGTTACTCTGTAAATAAAATACAACAGACTGAATCCACATGCATGCACTATGCAAATATTTGCCACCACTCTGATCAAAGTTATTAGGTGATAATGTCCAGCCTTGAAACTGGCCTTGAACAGTGTTTATTAAGTTGTTCCACTACTACAGCTATTGCTAAAGATCAGTACATCAAAGTGTACCATCAATCAGCCTTGAACCTCATCCAGAGGACTACCAGTGTAGCCGTACAGAGTATAGTGTATCTGGAGCCTGCCAAATAAGACACACATGCAACTATCACCAGCACCATAGAATCACTATTACAATTTATGTATTGTCAAAAATATGCTAGATAACAAAAGGTATCTAAAGAAACACAGAATTTTTACTTCTTCTTACGCTTATCTGGGGGGTAATTATAATATTTTTGAGGCAGGTTTTTTCATAACCTAAGAGCCTTTACTTCAAGTTCCTAATTTCAGTGTAATAGAGATTTTTATAATGAATATGTGGTAAGAGTACAAGAAAGAAAGGGAAATAATGGGTGCCACATATGTAACAGAAAATATAGTCTGAAAAATATTAAGTTGTGCCACTAAAGACTACAGGAAAATAAAATTTCAAAAAAGTTTAAAGTCCTGTTTTGAGAGTGACAGACAGCTAAAGTGAGAGTCAGTTCACAGGTTAAGAAATACGAATTAAGTTTCAAAACTCATATAGCCAGTGGAGATCTGGCCAGCACATGCAGGCAGCTGAACAGCAGCTGCTAAAGTATGTGTGGTTACTTTAGGGTAAACCAAATAAATCTCTAAATTGAAATATGGCACTCACAAGGGGTTTGACTCATTTGTCCCCACACAGGAAGTAGACATTTGAAATACCCTGTAGTAACCCATGTATCTCTAGACTCCCTTCACACAGACTCACAGTCCCAAAAGTCAGGTGTTGAGTCTGTTGCCTTCATGGTGTCTTCAGAGACTGAAAAGCTCCAGAAATCTGACTGTGAGTAGCTGCCTGGTCAAGCCCTAAACCTCCACTGAACAGAATGGGAGCTGGGCATTTTACTCATATATAAACGTGCACAAGTAGATACCTACATTTAAGTGCCCTAATCTTTGAACTGAATCCCATTCTCAGAGTTTTGAGGACCATCAAAGAAATATAAGCTCTGAATTCAGTTTTGTTCTTCAGTTTTCAAAAGCAAATTTTTATTTCAACAGGAACAATAGCTATCGACCGTATAGATAATAAAACTGCCCTAGAGACTTTTGCTCTTGATAACACTCTGAAAGTAAATCCTGGAGGGACAGTGTTTTTGGTTTAGGAATTGTATAATGTAATTTTTGCATAAACTGAGGGAGTCAAGATTGGACAGATCTGGAAAATACTTTGGCGAACAACTTCTGTGAAAAAAAATGCAAGTTGTAGTCACTCAAACCAGCTATACAGGGTTTATATTTCCTGAAATATGAATTTCAATTGGAAATAAGAAAATTAATTCTTTCCTTCCTTTATATTCAAAATGACACATTCCTGGTTTTCTTCCCATTTAAAAAGCTTTCATTTCAAAATTACTTCAAGTTAAAAGATTAAAGGATGGAAAGCACATGATTTTATTTAATTTGATCTATACTGGCTGTCATAATGTTTTGGTTTGCTGAAAACTCTCACATATTTGACTTTGGTCGAATCAACTAAATGGCTATCATCCAATTCTTTCTGGAATTAATTATTTTCATAACTTCCCTAGTAACTAAAACTTCTTCTTTTCAATTTTACCCATAGAACTGTTGACTTTCTCCTACCATGTGCTCATGTATTGAAATCTATGCAGAACTCATACAGTATTTACTTGGAAAATGTTTACCAACCAGTTCTTTGAAGTTCTTACACAGTGAAAGTTCCCCAAGTCTCTTAGCACTGGTTTGCTTCCCGTCTTTTCAATATCAGTAGGAACTTAATCTAAAACTTTCACCACAGGAAAAGAAACCATTGTGTACTGCTCTTGAAATTCTTCTCTATAACATTTACATGAGGACAGAAAGTAGCTTTCTATATTTCTATTAACTTGAATGAACAGAAGAGATGTATCAGAGCAGATTCCAAAAATGATTTCCTATCTATTGCTGTATGCACAAACACAGATCCATCAAACTACAGAGATGTTTCTGCCTGCTGACATTAAATTTTGGTATGCAGCATCTCATGACTATCACAGCCATAAGGCACAAAGCAGCTGGTGAGATGCATGTTGCACAAACCATTTATGAAAAATAATCAGGTGCAGTGCTGCATCTTGGTTGTCTACTTTAAAATATAACAGAGAAGACCTATCCAAATTCCTAATCACAAATCAAAGTCACTGACTGACTGCTATTTCATAATACTGCATTTTTGGTTTTCTATTTATTTTGCTAAGCTTCTACACCTTTACAATTGTTGCTTCATGAGAATTTTGTTAATTTACTTGCTTATACAGAGAGCAAAAGAAAACAGTCTCTACTAACAGAAGGTAAAAGAAAATCCTGTCTTGCTCAGCACATAGATGCATGTCAAATCTACTCCCATTGTTACTCCCCCCCCCACCAAAACTCAGAAAGAAATTACATTCATTAATCATATCATTCAAAGAAATAATTCTAAAGAAACCAGAAGAAAACTGGAAAATTCTTCTGGGTAAGAATTCCACCTTAAATTATAATCTCATTAGTATATAATACAAAACTAAGTCATTTTAAAAAAGTTCATGAAGTCATGATCCTAAGAGCAAAGATTATGTTTTAGTCTTTGGGGTCATTCCCTTTCTTAACGCCTATTCCCATCATTTGTGAAATAAGGGGAAGAGTGGTCCCAACAGGTCCACAAACCTTCATCTTTTCATTTGACATATGCATCATATCTGTCTGTTTTTTCCTCTGCCAGGCAGTTCATAGACTCATAGAGCAGTTTGGGTTGGAAAGGAATGTCACCTAGTCCAAACCCTCCTCTGCAATGAGCAGGGACATTTTCATCTACATCAGAGGCAAGTCCAACCTGACCTTGAATGTTTCCCAGGATGGGGCATCCACCACCTCTCTGGGCATCCAGTTCTGGTGTCTCACCATCCTTACCATAAAAAAAATTTCTTCATCCCTAGTCTGCTCTTTTAGTTTAAAACCTTTACCCTTTGTCCTGTTGCAACAGGCCCTGCCAAAAAGTCTGCCTCATCTTTCTTAAAGGCCCCCTTTAAGTACTGAAAGACTGCAATAAGGTCTCCCTGGAACCTTCTCTTCTCCAGGCTGAACAACCCCAACTCTCTCAGACTCTCCGTAGGAGAGGTGCTCCAGCTCTCTCTTTACTTCTGTGGCCCTTCTTTAGACTCAGTTCTCATTCCTGTGCTGAGGACCCCAGAGCTGGACACAGCACTTCAGGTGAGGTCTCATGAGAGCAGAGTAGAGGGGCAGAATCACCTCTTCTTTTGATGCAGCCCAGGACATGTTTGCCTTTCCAGGCTGCGATTGCACATTTCTGGATCATGCCCAGCTTTTCATCCACCAGCACCCTGCAAGTCCTTCCCCACAGGTCTGTCCCCGATCCCTTCATTCTCCAGCCTGTGTTGATATCCAGGGTTGCCCTGACGCAGTTGCAGGACCCTGCACTTGGCCGTGTTTAACCTCTGATGCAGTGCTCAGAGGAAAATCATAAGAAGAGCCACTTGCTGCTCAAGATTTTTTGTTTGTTTTGTTTGTCTTTTAACTTCCTTATCTATAAAACCCATTGGATCACAGAATGAGAACAAATTCCTGCTGACTTCTACAGCAATTCCATCTGTTCTGCTTTAGAACACAGAGGAACAAGAAAAAATAAAAGAAAAACAATAGAAAGGGGAAGTTCTCCCACAAAATAGGTTGCACTATCTGCAGTTTTTAGCATGTCACGGGTTGAGAGATCAGCTGCAATGATGGCTAAATTCACATTACTAGGGTAAAACTGGGATGGCAATACTGCCAAAGTGCCCTGAACTTAAGTTAAACATGATAATTGTCCACTTAGTCAAAAAATTTAAAAGAAAATCAAGGTCTTTGATACAAAAAATTAAGCTTACCTATGGAGGGAAAAAAGTGCAGAGTGTAGAAAGCAGAGCCCATCAGTGATGTTTGCATGAAATGTGACACTCTTTCATTACTGAGTTGAGGAAGAGTGGTTTTCTTTCCTTCTAATATATTTCTTCCAAATAATTTCTTAATTATGGACAAAAATATGGCTCTCAGAAAGAAGGTGAATCCTTGGAATACAAACTAATATGATCAGCCACCCAAGCAACTTATTGCTCAAGCAGAAGCATTAGCTGCAGAAGACCAAATAAAATGGATGAAGTGCAACATAATAGATGAGATCCTGATAGTACAGAATGAAACTTTGTTGTCAGAAGACTCCCTCAGTTTCAGTGACAGATGTTTAAGAAGGCAAGAAGAGAAAGAAAAGGAGTGACATTTATCAGATATGGGCAGCCACCTTCACAGGAAGTGCAGACTGAAAGCTCTGTGAGTGCTACGATAGCTGGAATAAGAAAGCAGTGTCTTTCATCGTCACATGTGTTGAAGCTTTTCTAGGAGAAAACCTGATATGAATTATAATCCATTCCTCCCTCAGAAGGACAAGATAAAGAGAGGAAAAAAAACTCCCCCTAATCATTTGCTGTGACCATGACTATAATAATATAGTTATGGGGGGTTTTTAACCCTGTGTTGCAGGAATTAAGTATCCTTGTAACTGTGGACAAGTTTTCTGTAACAATGCTACAGAATGTCAGGTTCACTGCATATATTACCAAAATCCATATTATTGACTATCACATTGTTACTCTACAGGAAAGAGACTGATTTGTTCATCTAAGAGTACCATGGAATTGTAGAAAGGTTTAGGTTGGAAGGGAGCTTAAAAATCATCTAGATTCCAAACTGCCTGCCATGGGACACTGCTGAAGTCCCCATCCAACCTGGCCTTGACCACCTCCAGGGATGGGGCATCCACAACTTCTCTAGAAAAATCTGTTCCAGTGCCTCACCTCTGTCACAGAGAATTCTCTAATTTCTTCTAACATCTAATCGAAACCTACTTTCAGTTTGAAGCCATTCTCCCTCATCCTGTCACTACATACTCTTATAAATAGTCCCTCTCCATCGTTCCTGTAGGCTCCCTTTGGGTACTGGAAGGCTGCAATTAGGTCAGCCCATAGCCTTCCTTTTCCAGGATGAACAATCCCAACTCTCTGTCTTTCCTCATAGGAGAGGCGCTCTATCCCTCTAATCATCTTCATAGCAAGTCTATTAGCAAAATGCAACTTTCTTAACACTATTATAACAGCACTTAATAAACTGTGCTTGTCCAAAGCCAGCAGCACTCTCCTAGCTTGGATAGGCTACTCTTCTAAGAAAATTCATAAAATTAAATGCATGTTTGTTGGTGGCCTTGACTATGAGTAAAGGCCATTTGGAAATCACTAATTCCAGGTCATCTCTACCTTCTCTGGTTGCGCAGTTGGTTGGGTAATAACACCCACAGAGACAACGAAGGCAAACAGACCTTGCCAGGTTGACATGTTCTGATACTGGATATCAGTCAAAGCAGTAGGAGATAGAATTGATGGGAACAATAAAAACCAGCCACGAATCTGATTTTTTACAGTTTCAAAGTTTTATTGCAGTAGCGCCTGAAGATTGCAACTGCAACCAGGCAGCCATCATTTTTTCCGAACTGCAGACACGCTGAGACACATAAACCAGCCACAAAAAATCTAGGATGCAAGCATTGAACATAAAGTTCATTATTCTCATGGGTGCCTACAGGCAGGCCAATGGCAATTGCTTAGGAAGACAGACAGAACTTAAAGAGACTTTCTGTACATGCATAAAATAATGTTTAGATGAGTAAATAAGTGAAAACCTCTGTGCGGAAGAGGTCAGTGCAGGTTAGAAAAGAAACATGAAGAATCAAAGTTCTTCCAAAATCCTTTCAAGATTCTGGTTTTCTCACATTTATTTATTTGCTGACACTGACTTACTACACATCCTTATCATATGTGTGGCCTAAGCTTCTTTCTTAACTTGGGCCATGAGATACTATTATAAACACACAAAACTCAGACAGAACTGTATTCCAAAGGCCAGGCTCTGCAACAAGAGGAATATAGAAAGTACTACCTAAGCCAACCTTATATATTATTGAGTCCTTTGGTGGCAGGGTGTGTGTGGTTTATCCAAATTTTTCCAGTGTTGGGATTTAAGAGAGAGGGGAAAAAAGTGAACCTGAACCCTGAGCAGACCTTTTAAAGGTCTAATTGTCTGATCTCTCCACTGGAACATTCACTCCTTTCAGCAACCAAATCCTGGCTTACAATTTTTCGTGTGGTGACCAAGGTTACCAAGCAGTTCCAACTGGGTCTAAGGTCTGTGTCTGTTTCCATGAAATGCAGTGTTCAGAACAGTCCTTAGAAAATGAAACAAATTATTAGACTTTAAGAGCAGGAGCAAATAATTTAGTAAAGAACATTTTAACATAACCATTTGCCTATATCCACTTATGCTCCCTCCTCTGTTTTCAATGATTCCTTTTAGACTACAGGATTTGAGGGCTGCTATGGGAAGAAGCCCTGCATTAATAGCAACACACAGGAATATAGTTTTATAGTTAAAAGAGGTGAAAGCATACATGTGAAAACAACATCAAAACAAGAGAACCAATACTAAAAAAAGTGATAAATAAAAAAGTGGAAACTACAATTGACATGTATTGAGGTACTCATTCATGGACAAAAAGTGGCAGCACTTTTCTGCATTTGGAGCCAAAGTCTTCTCTATTGAAATTTCTCAATTTCTTATACCAGAGATCAGTTTGCTAAGTGAAGAAGAATTCAGATGCAAATAGAAGTAAATATGTTATCTATGTTCTTCTCTATTAACTGCAAGCTTTCAAAAAACCTAGCACTTATATTTTCACATTCAGGTTGAGGTATGGGTTGGCAAAATCTAGTTTAAAATGGACTAAATTTTCATGAAGGACTGTATGAATATTTACATCGTGAACATTTGATTAATGATGACTTAGTGTAACTTGATTAGGAACAGTTGTAAGTTAAACAGAAATTAATTCTTTGCACTGAAATAGAACATTTGTCTGTGGTTTACACAAGGCAGGCACTGAAGTTCTGAGGTTTCCATTGGTGCAAAACACTGTAGATAGCTATTGCCATAAAAAAGTTCATGACTTTCAAAATTTAATTTGGAAATCAGGAAATTTATTCTGTCCTCAAAGTACAATTATTTGGTAGTATTAAGGCTAGAGGTAGTAAACACTATGAACGGGTTTGCTTTTTCTTTTTCTAGAACAGACAATCAAAATTCTTATATCAGCACTAAGAATTCCATGAAATGAATACCAGTTTCATGGCCCTGCATAAACAATCCCTTCTATTCAAACTTCAGCTAGAAACATCGTATTAGAAAAATGACTCATGGTTATTCCCATTTGTGAATTCTTGCTCATTAGTATTTAAATGGTCTAAGAGCTCACCAAATTAATTTGGACTGAAGAAGGTTTATAAAAGTAAAATTGTAGCTCTTCCAGAATAATTCCTGAAGAATTTTTTTTAATTCCACAGTTAAGAATTTCTCTCTTGTTTATCTTAACACAGTGTGGAATAACAAATCTACCTTCTCATATCCCTGAAAAAGAGCTAATCCACACAGCTTGCAGATCACATATTTAACTCCAGAGCAGACAGCTCCCAGTGAATGGAAAAGAGCCCTCCCCATTTCTCAGTTTTAGATGAAAAAGTTTTTAAACACAGTTTCTTTGCTTTAACTTTCAGATGTGCTGCCAGGGAGCTCTTCGATTATGGGCAGAACAAGACCACTATTAAAGGAGAATTGCAACTAAGAAGTGTAAGAAGTTGACTTCTAGTCTGTAATCTCAGTTCTCTGATGTTCAGCAGACTTTTCTTGGAAGGCCTGTAATGGAAATTTTGAAGATGAACAGTGATGTACGTAACATCTCCAGCCCTTTGAATATGAAACATACATCAGAATTTATTAATTTTGGCTAGAAAAAGGCAAAGCAAGTTGCTTTTCAAAAACTAAGCCATCTTATTTTACTCTGTCTCAGTAGCAAACCCAAATAAATTTGGTTTAATTAAAACCAATCTTACAGAAAGCCAGCATAACAATGAGAATTAAACAAACAAACAAGAAACAAAACAAACAAACAAAAGGACAACAACAACAAAAAAGTTGATTTTCAAGGTTGATTCATTCCAGTAGTTCTGTTATTGGAAAATGTGTTTGAATTTCCCTTTGAGAATACCTCAATTTCCAGCTTGTATAAGCTTCTAATTTCTTATCCTTTTATCTACCAAACAGTCCTCTAATACTGTCCCCTCTGTGAAGTAACTGCCCACTTTAAATCACCTGATCCCTGTTTTCTTCATAAGTTACCTGTTTTGAGCTATTTTAAGATAAGAAATTTAACTTAGGACCAAAGACTCAATGGAAATGCTCTCTCAAAAGAGAAGTCTTTAAGAAGCAGCCAGCACCATAAACTCAAACTCAATCAAATTCACTAATAACAAGCACTGGGATTAAAATCATCTCCCAGTCACAAAGTCAATTCTGTAAATCTCAAATGGGTGTAAAGTGTTCTGCTGCGCTGTTTTCATCTAACCCCATTCCAGGGCCAGTGCTTTCCAGGCTAAATAGAACCAGTCCCACTTTTAATGTTTTCAGTACCCTGTTCCAATTATACCCATCCCACACAAACACTACAAGCTTACTGCTTTTGGCATGCCATTGACTCAGTATTTGTTACCCCAGACTCTTGCTGCTCACTGTCTCACCTGCCCAGAGAGCAGCACATGCCTACACTGGGGCCTGCCAGCTTTGAATGAGCAAGGGGGAGGTGCATATCTGTCTCTTCTCCCTGCACAGAATAATTGAAAGACCATGGCAGCTGTAACTTAGTGCAAGCAGCTAAGCAGGGAGCTAGCAAATAAGCACCTCAGAGTATTTGTGTCCTCGCTTCATTTAATACTGGACAGATTGTCACCAAAGAGCGAGAACAGCATGAGATAACTGTTAGTATATGCTAATTATACAAGTGTGTCCAGTAGTTTAATGAAAGCAGAATGTTTACAAACATCTCAATGTGCTGTTGAGAAAAAAAAACAACAACAAAACCCGAAAACTAACAAGGCTGTGTTTATCCAGAACAAATGATTACAGAGGAGTTTTCTTTAAAGAAAACATTCAGGTTTGATTATTTGGCTCTTGTGTGATAAAGGAGTTCTAGGAAAGTCAAGCAGAGGTGAAGCCTGAGCCTTTCATAAGCTGCCTACAAGAGCAAGCAATAGGATTATTACCTGTATTTAATGGAAACTAAATGGAACTCCAAAGCTTACCAGCCTTTCTGTGAGGGAAAGATCATCATCCTCTACTCAGTTCTTTCTCCCTTGTAGCGAGTCTTAACTGCATATCCACATAGGTCCGCACTCAAAGAACAGTTTCAGGCCAAAAATGCCAAGATGTTAGCTAAATGAGTGAGAATTTATGGTAATAAAAGCTATGACATAAAATTATGAGATGGAAGATTCCATAGGCTTTCAAGTACTGGAAGCAATGAAAGATTTTAAACATAAGCATTGATACATTTTCTTAGCGCTTGACAAAATGTCTGGGAACCCCAGTTACCCTCAGATGCGATTAAACACTAAGATTTAACAGGTTTTGAAACAAAGAGACTGTGATAATATGCAGTTGTAGGTTTTGGCATATGAGGGAAAAAACTCAACAATTTAGTGAACCCCTTTTCTTCATACATCACTGCTTAATCACTAATGGTCTTCAGAAGTAATAAGCAATGTAACTTTACCCATGTTCTGAGCTGAAACATGCCCAAACCACAGACTGCCCAAAATCGGTATCACAAACTTTGGCCTTGCATTTATATAGAGAATTGTTAGTATACAGTATATAAAATATATGCCTAGTACATGACAATTCCTTTCTGTTCAGGCTTAAATATTTGGCACACAACACAATCACCACTTTATCACAACATAAATTTGGAATAACACAAGAAATCTTCTCTGCGATCTTTAACATAAAACTTTAATTACTTAGCACATGAAATGAATTACGATTAAATCATGCAGATATTCAGAATGCAAAACAAAATACTTCAAATACAATTGCATGTTTAAAATCTACTCAGTCAAATATCTACTTTGAGGTAAAAACGTAAGAATATACTAAGCAATTATAACCTTAACATAAATAAACAAGTACTGGTATTTTCAGAACAAAATAATAATGGAAAACAACAATTTTTAACACACATTGGTACAAGAGATACAGCCCATCTACTCTCCTTCAGAGTGTGATCCACTCATCTGATATAAATCCAAAAATACTAAAAAACTGCACACTACTAAAGCACAGCAGCCAGTTTCCCCCAACATAAGACTCCTACCTGCTTACTGCAGCATTGGAGCAAGTTATTTGAAAAAATATATAATTTCAAAGATTAAGGGGTTTAATTATACAGCTTCCAAACAAGTACAGTGACAGCTGCACAACCAAATCCTCACTGAATACTATAAAATGCCTTTGGCCAAAATTCCAAATATAAAGAACTGAAATTCAGGTCAAAAATATGTGACCAATTAACACATTTATGCTGTCACTTGCATGCACAAAAGTAGACCAGTTCTGTGTTTGTGCACCTCAGTTTATTTTTGTTTGCGGTTGTTTAAGTAACTGTTTGTGTAAAGAATCATGTCACTGCACAGGGTCCAACTGCATATTCAGATTCAAAATGACCACAGGCCTCTTCTAAATCACATAATTTCCCCAGATGACAGTGGTCTCACATTTCTCTAACTTCCAAGAAGAAAAAAATTCCTGTTTATTTTCACCATTGAGAGTACAACTAGCATACAAATAAGAACATTCCATTATAGTCTGCAACAGCTGAGGTTTGCATCTCCTGAACTGATTCACTCATACGAGCAACAATACAAGGAAAATGACATAAAAACTAGAATATAAATATTATACTACACCATGAAACACTACAAATAGAACGTACAAAAATTATATTAGGGCATTAAGTATCTGTAAACCTATTAAAAAGAACACCTTAATATTAATACAGTTTGCAAGGTAAACATAACCTACAGTCTAAGTTTTCAAATGGCTGTTTGTCAATGCAGCATAGAACATTTCCATAGTGCAAATCTTACCAACTGTATGAAAGATACTGTCCCCTTCAGAAAAACACTCTTTTCCCCACCCCCTTCAAAACAATGAGTCACAAAGTCCTATCTCATTTCACATTTATTATAAGATGTGGTTTGAAACATACTAACATACAGAAGCTTAATTTTAACACTGAAAAAAGGCTGAATAATGTTGAGAAATTAAAATTAAAAAGTTAGATATGTTATAGCTGGAAGACATGAAATGCAATAATATGATCCCTGGAAATGCGGAAATAAAAAGACAGTGATATCTCCTTTCTTTCATCTGTTGGAAACATATTGTATGACAGTACAGCAGGGTCCCTATACTGTACAACAACCATAATATTACTTTAATTGCTGAAGAATCACAGTGTTAAGTATATCTGCTTCTTGTAGTGTCAGGCTTTCATCTGTTAGCTCTTTATTTGGAAAGGTAGTCACAAGAACAAAATCCGTTGTTGCAAAAGCTGGACGAGACTGGATAATGAAATCTCGAATATGCTTAATCCTGTGAAAAGGATATGGACATGAAAACTCTGTATGATTCCATCTGACAAATATCTCTGAACATTAAGATGATCAGAGAACACAAAATCATCAAGCAGACTAAACCACTAAGTAAGTTCTAGATTTCACATTTCTCTTTGATCCAGATAACTAATGATTATACCCTACAATTTTTTGATTCTTGCATAAAAAAACCTCTGAAAAATTATAGTGAATGCTGCTTGTTTTCTCAAATTTCTAACATGTAAGGATATTGCAAATTGATACCTAACACAAGAAGTCAAGTAATTTCAACATCACTGTGAAAAGTTTCATTAATTAGTATATTCCAAAAAGGTGAAATTATTAATGGAAGAGAGAATCTTAAAATACATAAATAATATATAAAAATAAATATAAAAAAATCTTAAAATAACAGTGAAGAGAAAGCAGAAGGGAATTACTAATGCACTTCAAAAGTAAGAGGTTTCCCCTAATTTCACTTGGCAGTGAACTTCTGAACAATAGTTAATAAAACAATCACATCAACAGAATAACAAGAATAATTTAATTTTATAAGACACGGATTAAAAAAAAGTACTTTGGGGATAAAATCCTGAAATTTGATGTTTTTCTATTAAGACACTAAGCTGAGAATAAAGCTGTGAAGATGTTTTGTAATTAATTAAGTTGGCAAATATATGCAGCCAAATAAGCAGGGATTTCAGCTTTCTGTCAGTCTTCAAGGCCTATGACATAAGTAATGCACTTTAGCAGCTGATTTTGATCACATATATGTCAAAGATAACCATAAAGATTCACAGTCAAGAGAAAGTTAATAATGAATAAAGTAAGCTCCTGTCAACACAACCTTGGTTGTTACAGATGTTACTGGCAAGTTTACCACTTCTACCCTTTCACGAAGACAGAAAAACACACACCTCAGCTACAGAGGCTCTCAACAAGCCCCATGGTTTGTCTCAGTCACTTCTCCAGCAGTGCTGTGAAGAATCTGGGCCTGTACTCTTAGGATATATTATCAGGTCTAAAGTCTCAAAAAATATTGCTGTATCTTCCTCCCCACTGGCATCTCACCTAAAATTTCCTCACTGTGGTCTGTGTACTCTGTCAGGTAAAGAAAGCTACACATTGTTCTTACACTGAGCCAGGAGGAAAAAAAGGAGACAAATGAGCTCTCCATGTAACAATATTAACATGGAATTGGGTCCATGCTAATACCTTCTCCAAGTCAGGATTCAAGTTGCAGCCATGTTCTAACACAATTGTGCAGATCTCAAACCAAGGCTGGCTTTAACACTGTTTAAGTGAGGGTGGAACTGCTGAACAAATCTCTGCCCTCTGCCCAAAGTTCTCTCAGCCACACAGTGGAGAGTGGAGCTTTGCAGAACCTTGCACTAACACAACCTCTTGGGCAAATAAATAGGGTTGGCCAACACCATTTGTGGCTCTGCCCCAACAGTGTCAATAAAATTGGTGCCAAGCTCTAATCAGCAAAGCTACTAACAAATCTAAAACCTCCATCAAGTTCACACACTGCCAGTTCTTAGGAGATGACCATCCAAAAAAAACCAAAAGTAGGTTCTCAGCATTATGTCCAACCCACATGCTGGAACTGCAAATGAGCATGAAGTGTCTATATACCCTTCTGCATATGGGCTGCTGTCTACACTTATAGCCCAT
Organism: Oriolus oriolus; assembly: GCA_013400235.1. Lineage (NCBI taxonomy): Eukaryota > Metazoa > Chordata > Aves > Passeriformes > Corvidae > Oriolus > Oriolus oriolus. Next base: position 10,264 of record VXBT01002176.1, on the reverse strand, counting down.
CTCATGTTTTGTAACAACCTCGAGTATAACAAGGTAGAAAGCTGGAATTCTTGATTATGGGCCACAGCATTTCTCTGCCCATAGTGTGGACTATATTCCAATTGATACTATACTCCACACTTTGCAATAACGTGCTTTCACAGTGTTTCCCAAGTCATCCACCTGGTCCTCCCAAGGAGGGCCCGGGGCTGGGATGACTACATAGTGGGGCTATCCAGATTTCAGTTGTCCTGGGAACAGTTGGGGCTTGTACTCTGTCCTTAAAAAAAAAAATCAAAGGACATAATTGGTTATAAAGGTTTGTATAAAAGTTGCAGTTATCAAATATATTGTGTTTCCAAGTACAGAATTTTTGACAGTCAGTTTATCATACATCCATGTAATGAAAGTGACATAGGACTATACATTTCAGCAAGGCTGGTATTTCCCCTTTTTGATGTCTTGCTGAGACTCATTGAATGACAAGACACAAACTTATCAAAATAGTTACTGTTACCTGCACTGATGCAGAATCAATTTACCTGTGTGTTTGATTAAATCTTTGTATTAATCGGCTTCCATCTGCTAACCTAATTTGAATTTTAGTTGCTGGCATGGAATCATCAATCAGAACAGGTGCATTAAGAATGGATTTCTCCTCCTCCTCTGGGGAAGAAGGTGTGCTGACTATTTCAGGTGTAAGGCTATAGGATTGGAAAAAAAACCAAACCAGATGTTATTAATGGAACCATGACAAAGTAGTCTGAAATTTTCAGTCACAGGAATGAAACAGCAAATGAATACAGAGCACAGAACAGAGAATCTAGTTTTTTTCACCTTCCAAGTTTTTGCCCTTCACCACTGAAAGCTTTGAATCGCAGTCTGGGCTTCACATATTCCTGTTCTTGGTGATCTTCCATATCCAAATTAACCTGCCCACCATGAACAAGTCGCTGCAGTTCCACAGGAATTTCCCTTAATTACAAAAACAAAAATGTTCCAATTACATCCTGGACTGCAGAAAGAAATTATCCAAAAAATACACACACAGTATGAGTCAACAGTAATATTATGTTTACTTTGAAAGTCACATTCAATTATTTTATGAATTGATTTCATCTTAAAAGAAGAAAAAAAAAATCCGTGAACTGACAGTCAAAACCTAGAACATACTGACAGCTGAGTAATAGAATGAGCTAGGAAAAAAATGGGAATCCAAAAGCTGTTGTAACAAGTACCATTCAGAGTTAAACCCTCAAAAGAACCAAAGTATTCCAAATGTGTAAGTGCCCCATGCATCTAGTGACAAATACAGACTATATTTTATGGGTTCAGGCAAAGAAGTCTGGAGATTTTAATAAGCATGTGGAGAAAGCATATTTCTTCACGCCACTTCAAAGACATACCTCAAAAAAGTTGCTATTTTAACTCACCCTCTTTTAACAGACTCAAGAAACTGAGCATTTGTTGGATCTGAATAGGATCTCAACTCGCCATCATCTAAACTGAATCCATTCCTCCACAGTTTCAACAGAATTTGAACCTGTGAAGCAAAACCAGTGAAATAAAAAAGTGAAGGAAGACAAATAAGGCAGTACAGTTTCAAACAGACTAGTTATAGAAGTTTTGGTCTATACTTAACAGATTTTGTACCAGACCACAAACAAGAAGGCAAATGACAAAATAAGAACAATATATTGCACTGTAATTGTCATGGTTAGATTCTTTTTGAAAAATCCCAATAGTTATAGACTACTATCTTCCTCTAGACCACTCTCCTACCTTGGGAAAAAGAATCTCTTAATCTGCTGCCCATGAAAAAGTTTGATACAGTGAAGGTGTAGTGACCTTCACAGTGTTCCAATTACTTTCAAAAGCAGTAAACATTTTCTTGAAAAATTAAGAAATAAATCCATAAAGTTACAAATTACTGCTGATACATCAGTTCCAGCAAAAATTACTCTTTTCTCAAATTATTAAATGCCGAGCTCCAATAAAGCTGAAAGTAGCTCCATTCAGTTCAAATGCTAAGAATCCTGGAAACCAGCCTTCTTTGCTCCCTTCTTATTTTGCTGCATCCTACATGAAAGGTCCAGCCAGGACCTTTCAGCTTCAAAACCTGCACCTCTCTTCCTTCTAAGTTCTTTGCCATCCAGCAAAACTAGGCTTCCCTAGCCAGTAAAACTGTCTTCCCTTAGAAAACTATTTGTGCTCCCAGAAGTAAGTCCACTGCAGCAAGATTCTGGCTGGGTACAGCTGGCTGTTACTCGGAGAATAGAAGGCAGCAGCTCCTTGTGTGGCACGACAGCACCCCCTAGCCAGAACCACATCCTTTGGCCTTAGTAATTTCTTGGGTTTGGTTCTAGACAAGCCGAAGATCTGCTTTAGCCACTCATAAAAATAGCAAATTGCAGAGAACTTTGCTTCTCTCCACTCTCTCCTTCACATCCTGCTTTTTAAGTGATAGGAAAGAAAGGCCTCTAACCTGCTGCTTCACCTTTCCTAGAATACATCCATACCTTCCGGTCAGAGATTGGCTGCTTTGCAAGCCACAACAAGAATCAATTCCCAAAAGGATTAAAATGTTGGCATAGCTAAGAGAATCCAGGACAACACCTGGTGGAAAGTAACTGAAAGGAGGTGTGCTAAGAATTTTAAAGCAATTTACATCTGAAGATTCCATAATGGAGGCCTTAGGGGTACACAGTGAAAATCTGTTCCCTTTGGACACTTCAACAATTTCTGCTGAACACGTATCTAATATTTAGATATTATTTTTTCCTCACAGACATAGTTACAGTAATACTGGCATTTCAAGCTGTAAACATGATTAAGCAGGCCTCTGTTGGAGGTCCTGTTTTCTGCTAAGAATTTTACTTACATCTTGATTTTCTCCATATATGTATTCAGAGTGCTTTTGTGATGAGTCACCCAATCTGTATCCACCTCCAGAAAATGACTGAAAAAAATAAATAGAAAAGCTTATAAAATAATTACCTGAAACAGTTTACTAAAATTCTTACCTAGGTGCAAAAAAAAAAAAAAAAAAGCCATCCACATGCTTGCTTCTGTGATAAAAACCAAGTACTGCTCTATCATTTATTTTCTCAGTGGAAAATTATATCTAGCAGCCATAATCAGGCCAAGAAAGCTTTGTGTGATACATTTCAGCTTCTGTTCTGTACACTTTTTCAAACTTAAGAATCATACAATACTTCAGGTTTTGGAAGAGACCTTTAAAGGTCACCAACTGCTCCCTTGTGACAAGTAGAGACATCTTCAACTTCATCACATTGCTCAGAGCCTGGTCCCACCTGATCTTGAATGTTTCCAGGAATGGGGCATCTACCACCTCTCTGAGCAACCTGTTTTGGTGTTTTACCACACTCATTGTAAAAAAATGTCTCTCTTATATCTAGTGTGAATCTACCCTCTTTAAGTTTAAAACCTTGACACCTTGTCCTACCACAACAGGCCCTGCTAAAAAGTCTATCCCCATCTTTCTTATAGGCCCCCTTTAAGTACTGGAAGACTGCAATAAGGTCTCCCCAGACTCGTCTTCTCCAGGCTGAACAATCTCAACTCTCTCAGTCTTTCCTCATAGGAGAGATGCTCCACCCCTCTGATTATTTCTGTGGCCTTCCTCTGGACTCGCTCTAACAGGTCCATGCCTTTCTTGTGCTGTGTACCCCAGAGCTGGATGAAGCACTCCAGGCGGGGTCTCACCAGAGTGGAGTAAAGGGGCAGAATCATCTTCCTCACTCTGGTGCCCACACTTCTTGTGATGCAGCCCAAGATGTGTTTGGCTCTCTGGGCTATGAGTGCACATTGCTGGCCCATGTCCAACTTTTCATCCACCAGTACGCCCAAGTCCTTCCCCAGAGCTGCTCTCAATCCCTTCATCCTCAAACCTGTGTTGATACTGGGGGGTGCCCTGATGCAGATGCAGGACACTGCGCTTGGCATTGTCAACCTCATAAGGCTCCCATGAGCCCACTTCTCCAGCTTGTCCAAGTCCCTCTGGATGGCATCCCGGACCTCAGGCACATCAGCTGCAACGCTGAGCCTGGTGCCACCTGCAGACTTGCTGAAGGTGCGCTCGACCCCACTGTCTGTGTTACTGATGAAGACATTAAACAGCACTGGTCCCTCTATGGATACTTTGTCACCAACCTCCATATGGACACTTAACTGTTGACCACTGCTCTCTAGGAGCAATGCTACAGGTAAGAGATTTTGATTTGGGATGCAAATTTAGTCTGGTTTCTTATTTAATCAATTGTAATTGAAAACAAAGCATATAATTCCAGTTTATGATGATTTCTGATTATTTCTAATGATTTCCTCTGAAATAGTGTGGTTCTTTATTTTATAGAGCAAGCTATTTGAGCACAGACAATATAAATTTGTGTTGAGCAACTCTGCTATTTACAAATCAGAGAAAAAGGCTCTTGCTCTCCTGTGGTTTAATGAATTTCAGAGACACAAATGTAAAGAGAGATCAAAACATCTCTTAACTTTTACCTTAGCTTTACTGAAATCACCAGATGCTCTTGAGGCTTCATCTAATGGGACAGCCCCATGTTCTTTTGCTTCCTTGAAGAGTTCAGCAACAATTTTACTTGGATTATTAGAAGCCCCAGAAATCTGTAATCCTCTATATTCTGAGTCACCTGAATAAAATCTTTAGAATAGTAATGCACATAAGCAACAATGCTTTAAATGACAAGCACAATTTTTCTCTTTCCATCAGAAGAAAAAAAATTAATGAACAAAGAGACAAATCTGGCACAAAACCTTTTCATTCTGATAAACGTTTCACTTGGTTCTGAGCTTTGCAAAAATCCAAGCAGCACTACACCAAAGACATTTGACTAACAAAGAACCAAGGTGCCTTCTGGAACAGATCCCAAAGATTAGGGGGCAAAGCTGTAAGTTTTAAGTGAACACAGTCCTGATGCAGCTGGGCATCTTGTATGGCTGTCACCTACTCCCAGAAAGACTAATTTCCTCAAGGGTGTCTTGTGCAAAGGACTGTGCCTGGACTGGAGAGAATATAAATTCACAGCTAACACCACCTTAGCAGAACAAGTATAAAACTACTGTTGGAAAACCTGAACAGTACTACAATTTGATTTTTTTAATTCAAACATCTAGCATACTTACATTCCTGAGAGTATCAGAAATGCAAATTTTCTAATAAATGTAATTAACTTTTCAAGGCATTCTAAAACCTGCAGAAACTGTTGTGAAAGCTAATTTCTGGGTTTTCTCTTCACCACAGCACTATTACTAGGTCTTGAAGACAAACTGTTGAACTACAAATAATTCTGTTCAAAACTGTATCTTTGATTATTTAGGATCAAGATATTCCTCGAGAATTATCTTGAGAAAGGCACTATAATCTCTAAATACCAATGAAACAGATGCTGTAAAAAAATCTGCATATAAATCAAAATCTGTCAAATCTGAGTATTTTGTCTTTGATTACAGGAAGCGTTAATAATTAATAAGTGCTTTCTACTTTCCTCAACTTTTACACTTTGCCATTTGGGGCAAGGCAAATCAATTAATCCATATGAAACAGTCTCCGAGACCAGTGATTTCACAATGTGTTGATTCCACAATGTGTTGATTCCACCATATTTTACAATTACCAAAAAACCAGTATTGGGTATGAAGGTACTGTACATTCATACTGTTTTTATAATGTCCCATAATTGTCAGGCCCTGAGTAACATGTCTCCTTTGTGCATAAATCTGTATTTATTACCCCAACTACCATTTATATGGAAAATCTTTAATTATTAGATTTAAAAGAAAGATAGTGGTAAGGAGATGAAACAGGAATTCTTATCAGAATTTGTATTCAAGAAAGGAAGGAAGTACTCAAATATTTGAGCAATAGATACACAGAACAATTCAGGATACTCGAGAAAGGCAAAAAAGCTTTTGAGTACAAGTGTAAGTGACAGCCTTTACAACCATACAGGTTAAGGCATCTACAGGTCCTACACCACTCCAGCCAGATTCTGCTAAATATAATTTTATGACAAGAGTGTACAACTAACACTCTAATAAGTCCCCTAGCTCTTTGCAGCACAGACCTAGCTCACAGGCACTTTGAAAAAACAGGACAGAGCAAAGTGTGAATGTGACACAAATCCCAATTACTTTCACAATTGTTAAATTAATTTTTTATTTTGTTTTAAAAATACCTTTGGTTTTCTTTGTCATCGCTCATGCTTCTCTCTGGTTTTCTCAACCTTTTAAGAGAATCCAGTTTAAGACTGCCAAGAGAATAAAAAAAACATTTGAGGATGACTGCCACATAAACTTCGTATCTAACTTCTGAAACTACTTCTTTTTCGAAAACTTAGGATATCAAATTGTGTTTTCTGGTTTTTGGGATTTTGGTTGGTTTTTTGGGTTTATTTTGGTTTGGTTTGGGTTTTTTTTGCCAAAGTACACAGTGATGAATGCTTCTCAGTGAATAAGCAGGAAGGGGCACATGTATGGCAGAGTCATTCTGCATTAACAGTTGGACTGGATGGTCACTATAGGTCTATTCCAACTGAACTATTCTTTTCTAGCATAGATGAGCAGCACTGTTTCCATGCAATTTATGCGCTGCTCATCTGAGAGAAAACTGAAGTCTACTAATTCATCTCTTCCTTCTCACACAGATTCCAGAATGAATGTCAGCAAATAACAAGTATTTGCCAACTATCACACCAAAGTATTTGAGAAATGGTATTGTTGCTTTTCCTTTGGCTGCGAGTAGGAAGTTGTAACTTCATGATATGTATTGGTAAATGGAGCTGTTTGCCTTCTTTGTAAACCTTTTTCTATGTAGCTGGTTAGTCAGCTTAGGTGTTTTCACCAAAATAAACAAAAAACCTCAAAACCCCCACACTTCCAAGTGTCACACACTCAGCTAAAATCTCTCTTCCTGGAGAGATCTGCATTTGCAGTGCACTTGAAGCATGACTGGTGACTAAGATCTTTTCTGTTGCTCGACCTCCTTAAACACAGAGATCCCTACTGGCAGCAGCAATTGAAAAACAAGGCACATGTAAGACTTGCTATGGCATCAGTTTATGGCATCAGTAATCCTATAAAGACTTCCTTAAACTATTTTAAAAAATAATTAAAAACTGGAGAGATTCTTTTATTTAAAAAATCCAAGACTACACTGAATCTTCAAATGTTATGTGAACTGCAAACACTGCAGGTTAGCAAGAGCTGGACTGAAATATAGATATGTGTCTTTCCTTCCACCTGTCCAACCCAGACAAATCCATTAAGAAGCCCTTCTTACTTCTGTCACCCCAATAGGAGCCTACTAAGGAACCTACTAATAATTTTTAGAATCACTATTTGTCTCATCAGGCACTGACATAAATACAACCCTCAAAGCAGCTCACTTGCCAAGTTTCACATAAGCTGCTGGTTTGCTGAAGTTTGAAGAAGCAAAGAACTGCAGGAATTTTCTGATGCAGCAAATTTCCAAATTCTGTCTGTGTAAACAAAGAGCAACACTGTAAGCATTTTGCTTGCAGCATCTCATATGAAGTGGGTTTAAAGTGTTTTGGAATACCTGGAATACCAATTAGTACAAAGGCACCTAAATAAATAAATTTAAAAAGCATTCTGAGAAGGTAGACAACACATTATTGCAGAGTTTCACAATTTTTGATTATGACTTGCTGTAGATTGCTTTTTATACAAGCAGGGCATCAAGCAAGAATGACAAAGTTTTGTGAGCTAATACAACACCTATCCACACGTTTCTGAAAAACAAAACACGTCTTACCTCTGTGATACCTTTGGGTTACTGATCTTTGTAGCTGTTGGCTTGTCAGAACACAATGACTGCCTTTTAGCTTCATCTTCATATAACTCTGCCAAGGCCAGCTGTAGGAAACAGAACTCTTTTTTGTAAGTCTGTAGCTCTAGAACTACATATAGAATAGAAATAAGACAAAAATTAATGTGAAATATACATCTCTCCAGAAAATTAGAAACATCAACATGAGGACCCCAATTAAAATTCAAATTCTTTGCTGCTTTATGGGAAAAAACAACTACACAATGTTTAAATGCCATTATGACTTGGAACTTGTACTCTGCTATCACTGCTTCACTGGCTACGTAAAGCCTGTATTAGATTCAGAGTCATGAGAGTACATACACACAGAGGTATTAAGCATCAGCTCATTAATGGTAATAAATTGAAATAAAGCATCTAGCTAACCCTCTGACAGAAAAAAATAACAAATTTTACAAACATTTTACATAGAAATGTAAAAAACATAATTCAAATAAGCTTGTACTGGGATGAAGAACAAATTCAGCCTAGCTGGCTTGAATTCAAGACATCACTTCACAAATACTTAAAAAGACCCCAACAACTTTTTCACAAAGATCCCCAAAATGCTGCCATTATCACTAGTAAGTTCATTCTTAGAAAGTTATGCAAGGGACCTGCAATGTCATTTCAGCAATCTTTCTTTGTTCCTGGATAACACTCTACTTTGTCAAATCATCCTCAGTTTTGTCCCAAAACCATTCTGTTCACACTATGCGACTGACATTAACATTTTATCATACACACCAGAAAAGGTACTAGGCTAAAATTTCATTACTGTTTTATGTAGAAGGAATACACATTAAAATAAAATGAAACATCATCTGTCCTTCAAAACACACTGCTACGAACACAGGGATTATTTTTTGTTGTTTCTATAATATTGTGAGGTATTTTCTGCAGGGAAAAAATAAATATGAGGAATTATATCCATTAAGAAAATTAAATTGAATAAAAGACAGCCCAGAAAAGAAAAAAAAATCCCTGCTGAAGGCCTCTATTCTCTCTGAGGATAGAACAAAATACCTTTCAGGTACGTAAAGCTGATGGGTAAGTCAGACAACATACCCTGTACCATCCCTAACCCAAGGACTGAGGGATGCTCAGAGAGCATAGAAGGGCATGGTCAGGCTTCTGGGCTTTCCTCACACCCCATCTCATATTGTGGCACCACAAATCACGTACAGACCCAGGAGAGCACTTCCTTGGGCTTTAACACTTTATCAGTAAGTATCCACCCAAAACGCCAGTCTGCTTCAGCTAAGACCTGAGGAATCAAAAGTATCAACACAGACTTTCGAGTAATATAGTAATATTGTTACACATTGTAACAATAACAAAGCAATCCCAATACAACAGTAACACCTGAGAAAAGATGGCTCCACAGAGATCTCACTGGGGGCTTTCAGTACTTAAAGACGGCTTAGAAAAAACAGGGACAGCGATTTTTTACATGGGGAGATAGTGATAGGACAAGGCAGAATGGTTTTAAACTACAAGAGGAGAGATTTAGATTAGATATTAGGAAGAAATTCGTCACTCAGAGCGTAGTGAGGCATCGGAGCACGTTTCCCAGGGCAGCTGTGGATGCCCCATCCCTGGGAGTATTCAAGGCCAGGTTGGGTGGGGCTCTGAGCAACCTGATCTAGTGAAAGATGTCCCTTCCCATGGCATACGGGTTGGAACTAGATAATCTTTAAGGTCCCTTCCAACTCGAAGCCTCCTATGATTGCAGCAAAATTAATCTTAAAAAGAAAAAATGAAAATTCCAAATAGTAACCAAGAAAAAAACTATACCCATCTTTCTCTGTTGATTATGTATAATTAAACAGAACAGGGGCAGTTTCAGTTACTAAGTTTCACGTGTTTTCCAATCAATTTCTTGCTAAAATATTTCAAACCTTCATAAAGTGACAAATCACATGCAAAAAAAGGAATACTGATAAAAGGGTTTGTAACTAAGCATTTAAGTATCAATGCTGAATTATATTTGTGATCATACTCTACTTTTCCCACATACACTTGGGAAAAGGTCTGTCCTTAGTCTTACACTGCATCTGCAGAGACTGACATTTTCATGTGGGACAAGATATTCTATCAAATAATCAGGAAAAGCAATGGCACTGAAATAACTTCAAGAACAGCTAAAACCCAGCTAGTGAATTGTCGGGAGAGTCCTTCCCGTTCCCTGCAGCACTGAGCACTGTGTGGCCACTGTTTCCTAAGTGGCCTAGTTCTCTTCCAGAGGCGTCCTTCCCTTCCCAGCCTCAAAAGGGCCGTGGGAGCTGAAGGAAGAAAAGCTGACTGGGCTCAGAGGGCACGTCGGGGCAGCCCCGGCGGGGGACCCGCGCACCGCCCGCTGCCCTCAGGGCCGGCCCGAGGGAAGGCCTGGGGCGCCCCCGAGGGGAGGCGACG